>VUQJ01020145.1:62733-75147 GCA_015108635.1 Andinoacara biseriatus | reverse complement strand
TCTCTTCAAAGGTGCTTTATTGTAACAAAAGTTTTTGAAAACAGTATTGCCAAAGCATCAAAATAACACACATTGTGTGTGTGTGTGTGTGTGTGTGTGTGTGTGTATGTATGTGTGTATGTATGTGTGTATGTATATATATGTGTGTATGTATGTGTATGTATATATATATGTATATGTGTATATATATATATGTATATGTGTATATATATATGTATATGTGTATATATGTATATGTGTATATATATGTATATATATATATATATGTATATGTATATATATGTATGTGTATATATGTGTATGTATGTTATCAGGGCCCTTTACTTTCTGCACATTTGCTGTGGAATTAAAGTATTTTAAATGGTGAAAACATCTTCATGCAAAGTAATTAAAATTCATAAACTGAAATAATTTAGAAATTCTTCAGATCTTTTTCTGAAGCTGCACATTGCAGTCAAGACTAAGAAGTAAGAAGATCTTCATCTGGCATTTTAACACAGCTGCAGACGTGCTCTACGGAGAAGTTAGAGCTTGCTGAAAAGACTATCACGTCAGCAGCTCATCATCCATCAGGCCTTCATTCGTAAAGCAGCTAGATAGAGGGCACTCTGTGAAAAGCACATGGCTGTCCACCTGAAGTTGGCAAACCTCATTCAGAGGAAAAGATGATGGGAAAAAGATTCTGATGAGACAAAAAGTGCTCCTGTGTAGGTCACCCTGCCACGAGTACCAAGGCTAATTCCTGTTTGCTGCATACCTTTATGTGTTTTAACACTTTGTTCTCTCTCACCCTGCAGTGACCGCCTTGCCATGCGACAGGTGCGCTCAATCCTGCAGCACCTGGGCCTCACTGGCTCCACGTGCGATGACAGCGTGCTGGTGAAGGAAGTGTGCAGCGTGGTGGCGCGCCGCGCCGCCCAGCTCTGCGGCGCTGGTTTAGCTGCTGTCATCGACAAAATACGACAGAATCGCAACCTGAATCAACTCTCCATCACCGTGGGAGTGGATGGCACCCTTTATAAAACACATCCTCAGTAAGAAGCAGTTATCGCCTAAGTTATCTCACCATCTGCTGAATTACATCCTGTCAAACTGTCCCAAGCACTAGCCTCTCATCACAACCAGAGGAACACTTTCTTCTGCACTGTGATGCAATTTGGTGTAGTTCAGTAAAAGAGAAAATGTGGATCGTAGATTTTTGAGTAAACTATTCATGATTTGTACAAAGAGTTCCAGAGCTTCATAAATGTATTTTTTGGTCCTTTGACATTTCTTTGCAGTCCTCAATCTGATTTCATTCAATTTAAGAGAAGGCAGACATCGGTGCCAAAACTACACTTACTTACAGCAGAGGACGATATTGTCTTGCAGCATTTGACATTGAACCTTTTTCCCCTCTTTTCTCTCTCTTTTAATTTGTGAAGTTTCTCCACCATCATGCAAGAAACACTGCAGGATTTGGCGCCACAGTGTCAGGTGACTTTCCTCAAGTCAGAGGATGGAAGTGGAAAGGGAGCAGCACTGATCACCGCAGTGGCCTGTAGGGTCCAAAGTGAAGAACAGCAGTAAATCCCGGAGACGGCCGACACGAGGGGAGAGCTGCTGTGACAGATTTTTCTGTAGTGAATCAGCATGAATAGTTATATATATTTTGATGTTTTTCTATCTGTGTATTCATGTATGTAAATGTGTGTTAAGATTTGCGTTTGTGTGGCTGAAATTGTGGAGGAGGAGGTCGGTAAATGAAGTTCAGACAGCGTGTTACACCTCCAGTGAAATGTTACAAGCTGTTGAGCTTGATTTTGTATACACTCCATCTTTGGCTTTAACATTGAATATCCCAGGTTTGCTTCCAGCTTACTGCGTAAAGTTTGTACTGACCAGTTGTCAGTTGTCTATACAGCACTTTTGAGATCACACGTCACAAAGTGTCTCCCCCACAAATACTGTAAATTTCAGTAGGCTGGGTTGATTTATTTGGAAATTGCTGAGCACATGACAGATTACCTAAATGATGACTTCTGTGTTATGAAAATAAGAATAAAATGCTATTTAAAAGATAACCAAAGGCATTTATATAAATTAACTGTTCTGCTGGACACAACTAACACAAAATCTTATTCATACTGTATTTGTAGTGCTTGGAGAGGTCTCATGAGATTATTCTGATGCTGTGGAAAAACCACCAACACTAAAGGGGACATCATGCAAAATCCACTGTTTTAGCCCTTAAATAAATTTTGTTGTGTACTTTGAGTGTGTAGTAGTGCAGGAAATTTAAATGCATTCTCTCCAGGTGCTGCGAAGATATCTTTCTATTATAATTTTCAGTCTGTTCAGTTTTCTCTATTGTTACCTGTTACCTTTTCTTATCTGTTGCGTCACAGAATTTGCTGTGAAACTGCTAAAAAAGGGCACGGACTTCCGGCTAACCAATTTCGTGAATCCTCCTTTTTTTTTAATCGCAGCGATTATGTAGTCCAGTTCGGTTATGCCGAAGTTGCAAGTAGACAAGTCAAAATGTTCGGTTGTTCAGTGTATTAACCCACACGATTCCTTACATCACCCCCCGGCATCAGAGCCTCTTCGAAGTGCCTGGTTAAATTTTATTTTCCTCGTTGAAGAAAGTCCTCCTTGTTTCTCTGCCAGTTGCTAATCTTATCACTGCTATCAAACTACAAAAATGTCCAAACAGGGTGAAGTGGAATGTCACATTCAGATTTAAAGAGACCGCACCAAAACCAGTTGATCTAAGACGAACCTCAGAAAAGGTTTAAAAGAGGGGTCTGTGGAGCTACAATAACAAGGAAATCAGACCAAAGCATTGCAGTTCTACTTTATATATACCACAAGTGAAGGATTTATATATGAAAAGGATATAAAAGCATGTGTACTCTGCACCCAACCCAGGCACCCTTACTAAACAGGAGGGGTGAGATAAATAAACCCCGATGGTCAGAAAGTAAAGAGTAAACTAATAATTGGAATCTACCACTGGTGGAAATGTTTATTTTCCTTTTTTAGTAATGTTATTTGCATGTTTAAATGTTTAATTGTTCTACCAAAGGTAATATGTTTCTGGAAATGTCTGTAAAGCCTCGTACCTTCACTCCAATTATTTTCTCCCACTTACTCTTTTCAGGGTCGTGGGGCCTTTGATCTTCCGTGAGAAATATAAAATAATTACTAAATCAGTGGTGTTAAAGTGTTTTATTTAATCATAAACATCAACATTCAGCAGCAACATCTCTAAAGTCAGGCTTTTGTGAATTTTTAGGAACACAGAAATCTGCTTTTTTATTGATATTTTCCCTGCTGACAGCTAGCAGATCAGAATCGAGCTGCCATTAACGATACAATATAACACAATATAATTGGCTGCTTTGCTTGGTGCTTGGTGTCACAGAGAAGAAAATAAAAATAAATATAGATAATATCTGTATTTATTTTTCTTCTTTGGGCTCACCTCTGAGATGCTGTTGCTGCTTTCGGATATTTGACAGTAGCACCTTTTAACAGAGAGATATTGTCACGGATGTGCCTTTTCTTCTTTGGTGGGGAGACACTTCTCTTAGGACTTGGTTCATCATTAACCTCAAATCTCTAAGTCACACTTGATGTGGGAACTGGTGGATTCTTGGTTGATTACCATTGGTTCCTCGGTAAGTGCTTGGTCAGTGTCCATTGGTTCCTCAGTGTATTCTTGGTTAAAATTCAAAGATTTCTGCTTTCTTAGGATAGCCTCCACTTCCTCAGACGCTCTGTATCATGTGATCAGTGTTGCCGCTGATTCATCTGTATTCATTTTTCTTCTTTTACTTTGTGGAGAGATCAACTCCAAGATGCTGTTGCTGCTCTGAAATTTGACTGTAGCACCTTTTTAACAGAGATATACAAAGTATGAGATGATTTTTCCTCACTCATCCCTATATGTGTTTGCTATTTTTTTTTTTTTTTTCATCTTTTGTAACGGCAGCGCTTCTCTGTGAGGCTGCAACACCGCAGATCCCTTGTCTCCCCGTGTATGTGTTGTCTTGATGAGTGTTCTGGAACCTAATTTCCTTGACAGGACCTTCCCCAAGAGATCAATAAAGTTTATTAATAATAATAATAATATATTGTCACAGATGTGCCTTTTCTTCTTTGGTGGGGAGACACTTTTCTCTGGACCTAGTTCATCATTAACCTCAAACCTCTTTCTTTTCAAGCCACACTTGATAAGGGAAATGGTGGATTCTTGGTCTTCCTCAGATGCTGAGTTTTTTGTCGTTTTCTTGAAACATTTGTCGTCTCTTGCAAAGGGAGCTCTTGTGCTCTTTTTCTTACAGATGTCTGTGTGCTGATAGCAGGACTTTACATTGGAGCACGCCATGCTGCTATAATTGTAGCAAAAGTTCTGTGTGTCCGTAAATGAATCCACATGTGTGAAGATTTGTGTGTGCGTAAGTGGATCCAAGTACAGACAGATTCACTTACGCACTTACAGATTTAGATTCACTTACATTATTGGTTTCCCTCTGTTTCCCTCCTAGTTAGAAATGTTCCTCACTTGCTCGTCTGTCAGCTGCTGCGGGGCCATCTCCACGATCAGCAGCTCACCAGCTGAAGCTCTAAAAGCTGCCACCTAGTTAGGAACATTTTCTTGGCGGGAAAACTTCATCCAAATTTTCTTTCTGACACCAGAAGCTAGGTCGTTTGAGTAACATGAACTGTGTCAGTCTAACAACTGAAACCATAGCCTAACCTTATGTAAGATCTAGAGCATTAAAGAAGAAGTCGTATTTTCTTAACTTGATGGGAAAACTGCATCATGTATTGTATCAAGAAATCAAAGGGGATTTCATGCAGCCAAAAGAGTCCAGGTTTCAGAGAAGAAGATCGTGGATAACGGGATGTTTGATGCAAGAGTCGTGGTCTAAGTGTTTGCTGAAGGCAAAGGTCAACAGTGGGTTATGTAATGAAAACCAAACGTCTGTATCCAAGGGCAGAATGTTTACACTGATTACAGTTTGAGCTGCCTGAGAGAGGAGCTCAAGAAACATCATCATCACAAAACTGCATAAAAAAAATCTTCCACCAAAGCTTTGCTTTTTGCCCCTTAAAGAACAAATCTGTATCTAAATGTATTTGTTTTTATCCAGGTAGAGAGAGGTGAGCTGGCTCTGTCTGACAAGCATAGAGGTGAGTGTGTTCCTTTGGCCGTCAGCAGATTTGCATTTGCATAATATGCAGCCTAATTAGTGTTACTGTATTAATTTTCACCTAACACCTAAATCACTATAAGCACACCTTTATAATGAGCCTTTAGTCCTTTGAATGGCACATGCCAGGGAAGGAAAATGAAATGGATGTCACAGATGTTAGTCAGACGCTTGTTATATAAATGTTGATCAAGTGCGGTTTGCTCTTTTTAATAGGACTCCAGGTTCTTCTTGCTGTCAATATATTTAAAAAGAGTTACTCTGATATATCTGAAAATGCATTTAAAATGCTTGGTTGCTATTTTTGTTTATTTAATCAACAGTCGTGGCAGTGTTTAAAGGAGACTCTATTAAGTCTCTTATTTCTGACTCCTTTATTGGACTCTACTGGAGTAACTTTGCATGGCTCACAGCTCACTTTGTGCTCCGTCTGAAATGAGTGGTTTCAGCTCCCTTCCCGCTTCCTTTAAGCCAACTTTCATGTGATTGGCTTCCCCTTGTGAACAGGTTTGAACAGCAGATGTGGGGCTGCTGTGCTCACGGGTGGAGCTGTGTGCCCGAGATGGCCATTTTGGAGATTTGTTTTCACTATGACGTCATAAAGATTTAATAGCTGTAGTGAGTGCTCAGAGCAGTCTGAGGACTGAGCTTTGGGCTCCCAGGGATTACTTGCACATACACTGACTTCGTTATTTGAAACCTTGGCCGTGTTTAATATGAGCATCCATCAGTGAATATAATAGCTCCATAATAAAGGTCACTGCAGCCATGAGCTCATTATATAATGCCTGTTCAGTTTCTCTTTGTTTTCATTGTGTGCATGTGTTTTTTCATCGCTGTAGTACCCCAAGTAGAACTGAATGTGCACAATGCAGAAATAAGATCAACACCTATTTTATCACAGTGAGCATAAAATAAATGGTAGAATGTTTTTGTTTTTTTTTTTAATTTGGGGAACATTTTCTTTATAAAGTTTTTATTGCCTAATTATGAATATCCCACAGTTACATTAATTGCATCAATTTCCCTAATCAAACCTGATGTAGGTAAGCACGCAATATTTATATATATGGCACTTTTCACAGGAGTGACAGGTTTCACAGAGTGTATGTAAGTGATTGCAGACATTTAAAACAAAAAATTTGAAATCACTATAACAGCCACTGATCAATCGTCATTAATATAAAGCAGAAAAACAAATCTTTAACTTCTGATGTTGACTAGCAATATTACCATTATTTATTTAGCAAAGAAACATGCTTTAAATGGCCAATATGTTTGATATTGCATATTTTTTTAAAGTGACAGAACAAAAGGGCCCTGTAATATTTTGTACCGTGATGTTTGTATGAATTATTCATCAATCTTGACCTGTGCCGGCTTGATGAAACAGCAGGGACGGAGTCCAAAGGGGTCAGTGGCTTATTAGAAGCTGGCAGGACATGAAGTATACCAGGCACTCAAATGCTTTGAGGCAGACATGAAAATTGTGATCCTAATTATACACCTCACATTAGGCCATCTTCTGGCTCAGACACATTAATGCTGTCATTTGTGCAAAATCTAAACTTTTCATCACGGGCATGTGATCGTCTGCTACTCTGCGCTTGATTTCTTTTGTGAACTTTACAGATGGCCTTAAATATGCAGTTTCACGGGCGCTCCATTTCCATCCAACCAGTGACCTGGCTGTAGCAGCCGTTCAACACAGCACATTGTCCTGGATTGCTCTCTGCCTCCTGCTGTCTTGCAGACAATTCTGACATTAACGAAATGCAAAGCAGGGCTTTCCAACCAAAATAGTACAAGTTAATCTTTGTTTTGTTGGCACAGAGAACAAATCACACGCCCAAGGGTACTCTGAAAAACCTCGAGATCAGCATTAATCTCTGTTTCCGTACTTTTCATCCCTTATATTCTAGTGCCTTTAATTATGCATGCATGTTCCTAATGCAGCCACCATATTTGATGGGAGATAGTTTCTTCTTTACGAGAGCTAAGACAGAGAAAATGTCAATTTTGGGCAATTCTATATGAACATGTGCAGCACTCAATACTTAAATGGGGCTCCTTTTGCCTGAATTACAGCAGCAATGCGGCGTGGCGTGGAGTCGATCAGTCTGTGGCACTGTTCAGGTGTTATGAGAGCCTGGTTGCTCTGATAGTGAACTTCAGCTCTTCTGAATTGTTGGGTCTGCCGTATCTCATTTTCCTCTTCACAATACGTCATAGATTTTCTATGGGGTTAAGGTCAGGCGAGTTTGTTGGCCAATTAAGAACAGGGATACCATGCTCCTTAAACCAGGTACTGTAGCTTTGGCACTGTGTGCAGGTGCCAAGTCCTGTTGGAAAATGAAATCTGCATCTCCATAAAGTTGGTCAGCAGCAGGAAGCATGAAGTGCTCTAAAACCTCCTGGTAGACAGCTGTGTTGACCTTGGACCTCAGAAAACACAGTGGCCCAACACCAACAGATGACATGGCACCTCAAACCATCTCTGACTGTGGAAACTTTACCCTGGATCTCAAGCAACGTGGATTCTGTGCGTCTCCTCTCGTCCTCCAGACTCTGGAACTTTAATTTCCAAAAGAAATACAAAATTTGCTTTCATCAGAGAACATAACTTTGGAGCACTCAGCAGCAGTTCAGTGCTTTTTGTCTTTAGCCCAGGCGAGACACTTCTGACGCTGTCTCTTGTTCAAGCAATGCGACAGCTGAAACTGATGTCCTGCATACGTCTGTGCGTGGTGGTTCTTGAAGCACTGACTCCAGCTGCAGTCCACTCTTTGTGAATCTCTCCCACATTTTTGAATGGCTTTTGTTTCACAATCCTCTCCAGGGTGCAGTTCTCCTTATTGCTTGTATCTTTTCCTTCCCTTCACCTCTCTATTAATATGCCTGGACACAGAGCTCTGTGAACAGCCAGCCTCTTTTTGTGTCTTGTCCTCCTTGTGCAAGGCAGCAGTCTTCCCCATGATTATGTAGCCTAAAGAACTAGACTGAGAGACCATTTAAAGGCCTTTGCTGGTGTTTTTTGAGTTATTTAGCTGGATAGAGTGCGGCACCAGGTGTTTTCAATATTGAACCTTTTCACAATATTTATTTTCTGAGATACTGAACTTGGGGTTTTCGTTAGTTGTCAGTTATAATCATCAAAATTAAAAGAAATAAACATTTAAAATATATCATTCTGTGTGTAACGAATAAATATACAATTACTGAAATAAATTAACTTTTCATGATATTCTAATTTTATGACCAGCACCTGTATATCAGCCATTTTAAAGTTCATTTATGCAGATTTGTCAACCTGATGTGACTTTTTTAATCAATCTTGCAATGAGTACAAAGTTGGAATTTCCCCCCCATTTAAATTGTTCCGTTTCTGTGTATCACAACCCTGTTTCCAAAAATGTTGCTGAAGCTTGAAGTTTCCTTTTTTCTGAAGTTGATTGTGAAGTGTTACGACCCGCAAGTCTAGGGGGTGCGGGCGCAACAAACGAGTAAAGGGAGAAAGCACACAGCACAACTACAGTGGCCACACACGGGCACCCCTGCCCGGCTAAGGGGATAGTAGCAGAACGCTCACAATCTCACTCTCACGATCAAACCCACCCCGCAACGAAAACCCCGTTTTCCGGACCCCCGGACACGTCTGTTGTGGGCCAACAGATAAGCCTTCATCCCCACTAGGGGTCGCTCCGTAGCGCGTCCCTCGCGTAGCGCGTTTCTCACGTAGCGCGTCCCTTTTCCTCCCTCACTCTCCACCCTTTATACCTCCCGTCTCATCAACCGGGAGTGGAGACAGGTGGGTCAGCCCGGCCGGGCGGTGAGAGAGACGGCAACTGCAAGCACACGAAAACAAAAAGGCCCGCAGCCGTAACATGAAGGCTAGTAGTACACAGCACTGTGAAAGGACACAGCAGTAAAGTGAGGCAGCAGAGATCAGATCACTTGGGCAGATCATTTATTTGGTAAGCATTGCACAAGAAAAAAGAAAGAGGTACACAAGAGAGCACACATAATTAACACATTAAGCCTGAACACAATATAGATTGCTTCATGTAATCTCGCACACATGGAAATTTTTAATTTAGGCAATAACATGAAAAGCCCAAAGCACAGATGTGGCGAGATAGCACAGCATCTGTAATAATCTGCCACTGCAGCAGGTGTTTGCGTCACAGGTCCTCAGCTACAGCCACAAGCAAATGCAGGAGTGTCACCCAGTAGTGCCACAGCTGGTGTGCAAGCAGGCACAGTGTGAGGGCGAGCATTGCATATGGTATTCCATATTCACTCTGCAAAGTAGCTGCAAGATACCACACACTGACGTCCTGAACTTTCCTCCTTATAATTGCTTAGAATTTTTTTGCCATTCTCACTGGATTGCTGCACATAGGAACTTTAGCATATTCATATTTGTGTTATTTTTTTCTGCCCTGCTGGTTTGTTTGCCAGTTGGTCCAAACTCATTCGGGTCACTCCTTGAAACTCATTTAGTCTCTCACACCTGACCTCCACAATAACAATAACTTTAGTCCCTTCATCTTTGTACAAACACCCAAAGTACATCAAAGTACTGATTTTTAAATAAAACATTTTTAAATCTTTTTCAGCATTTTTAAGCCCTCATAACTGACTTCATAAGTGATTTGAGATAGTCACAACTGATCTTGGATCTGGAACAAAAAACATTTAAGCTCTATTAAAAATGCAAGCAAATCAGTTTACACCGAGTAGAACCGTCTAAAATCAGAATCACCGTTTTTGTTTTGCACATTTTATTCATTTATTTTTATTGCCAACTTTGAGCATCAATATCATGGCATATATCATAGTTTCTGTCACTGACAAGTTTAGACCCTTTTTGGGGTGCTCAATCACCCCTAAATTTCATTATAGCACCACTAAAAACAATTATGCAGATTCAAAACACATTTTTCTGTATTCTCTGCTTTGCTACAAAGTTTTTTTGACTTACTTTGGAAAATTCCGGTCGACATGACTGAGCCTGTGCCTCAGGTTTGTCCACCCTAAAACTGATGTATTGAAAACTGATTATTCATTCTGAATCATTCTTAGACAACACAATAGGTCATCCAGCTAATTAGACTGCTTTTGATGAACTGAACTGTGGTTTGCAAAGGTAAAAAGAACAGCACATTCTGATGTGCATGACATTCTGATTGCGGGCAGAGCCGCTCTAAAAACTTGATCCTTGAATCACCCCTGCTTTCTGCAGCTTTGCTCTTGCTACATGAAGACAGACACACAGTGCTGCTGCTTTGTTTGTGGTTGCTGCTGAGCAATGGCTTCTTTTTTCGTCTTCAAATGTCTAATAACACGTTTTAACAAAAGTGGAAAAAGGAAAACAAGAAAAAAAATTCACCACTAAAACACAAGTAACAGAAGTGGCCTTCACGAAACCATAGGAGTTAAACCCTTTGACACAAATCAAAACAGATCTACGGGAAGCCGTAGAGTACAAGAAAGCATAAGTAACAATAATATAGAGTAAGTCAGAGTTTTGCACTGTAAGCCACAAATATAGTATGCAACATAGCTTTTGCTTCTCCTGAGTTCTCATCAGGCAATACTGACACAAGAATTCATTGTTAAACACGTTCTTCTGACATCAGTAATACATTCACAGAAATTCAACAGTCATAACAAAGCAACAGGCCACAGTAGACATCGTTTGTCCGTGAGACTTGAGCTAGCGTGCTTCGGTTCTAAAGCAAGGTTAGATTGTTGAAAAAGATACACAAAAGTAGTACAGTACATGTTCAGTTACCGCAGAGTACGGTTACGACAAACTCACAACAGGATTATAAATTTATGTCAGGGGCCTGCTCGAGGCTCTGCTTAAACACTTGAACGATTCTGTACAGGTGTGAACTGTGAACACATTCAAATTGCACCACAACAGTGACTGTGTAGCAATAAAAACGGCATAAAAAAAGAAAACATTCCAACTTTACCATTAAGTATTGTGCAAAGGTTTTAGGCAACAAAATGACTGCAACCCGGCGGAATAACCTTGCAGTCTCCTTGCCTTTGAAATGGTTGCTTCAAAGACCGGGACCGGGTCTGTGACCACTCGCAGTCGGTCGCTGTCCAGAAAGTGACGTTAGAGCATCAAGACGGTGAGGAAACAACGGGGGTATGGACTCTGTGTGCACTCAGTTTGCAATCGAATGGATTCAAGTTGTAATTACATGCAATCTGTTTGTGATAATGTGGCAGGCAATGAACTGTGATAATTGTGGTTACGACCCGCTAGTCTAGGGGGTTTGGGCGCAACAAACGTAAAAGGAGAACGCGCACAGCACAGTTAAAATTGGCACCCCTGCCTTGCTAAAGAAATAAAAGCAGAACGCTCACACACACACTCAGGTCAATCCCATTCCGCAACGAAGACCCCCTTTTCCGGACCCCTGGACACATCTGTTGTCGGCCAACAAATAAGCCTACAAATAAGGAAGTACACACAAAACTTGAGCGTCCGTCTGCTTCACCTGGACAAAACTTCACCTCACTCTCCCTTCACGTAACACTTCTCTCCTCTCCTCACTCACTCTCCACCCTTTATACCTCCTGTCTCATCAACCGGGAGTGGAAACAGGTGGTTCAGCCTGTGCCGGGCAGTGAGAGAGACGGCAACCCCATGCACACACAAAATAAATGCCCTGCAGCCGTAACAATTGTAAATTGGGCAGCACTGCTGCCTCACAGTTACAATAACATCTAGAAGGTCCTGGGTTTGATTCCACCTTGGCCCAGGCCTCTCTCTCTCTCTGTGTGTGGAGTTTGCATGTTCGCCTCGTGTCTGTGTGGGTTTCCTCCGGGTACTCCAGTTAGGTTAATTGGCCGCTCTAAATTGCCCATAGGTGAATGTGAGTGTGGATGGTTGTCTGTCTCTCTGTGTTAGCCCTGTGACAGGCTGGTGACCTGTACAGGGTGTACCCTGTCTCTTGCCGTATGTCAGCTGGGATAGTCTCCAGCCCCCACGCGACCCTGAACAGGATAAGCAGAACAGGATGGATGAATGGAATTGTAAATCTGTTGAAAATCTGCTGCTGTCTACATACACTGAAGTTCACAGTAAACAGAAATTCACATTGAGTGCTTACATTCAGAGTCCAGCCAGAACCTGTAACAACCATTATCAAATAACCAATAAAAGCAAAATAATAATAATAATTGTTAT
>VUQJ01020145.1:42408-56332 GCA_015108635.1 Andinoacara biseriatus | reverse complement strand
TGAAAAAAAAAAAATGTAACTAAGTTTACCCTGCAACATCAGATAGCTAATAATAGTATATTAATGCAACACAGTATGGCTTTGTTTGGTTCTTCTCTTGCTAACACTGTAAATAATCAGTTATCCCACACCTGATATGGTGAAACTACCAGTGAACTAACTTTGTCTGATTCTTCTGTGTTACTGCTTTTCTTATTCACAGCTGTCATTTCTAACTCCTGATCTAAACGAGGCCTCCCTGAGCGGAGCACCACACACTCCACTCTTGCGCTCCTGTTCACCTCAGCTGTGTCACTCAACTTGTTGTCATTATGGACTCGATTTTTCAATCCCAACACAAAGTGGCTGTGATTAACACCTTCTCTAGAAACAGTACCTTCACAAGGTGCTTGCACAGATCTTCTTTTCCTCCTCCACCCCGCGATTCTGCTCCATAGCTGGCTCTGCACGTGGCAACAAAAGGGCCTGGCCTTCCATATCGCCTTAAAGCCCCTCTTAAAGTTCTGATTATAGTAGCCATAGATGATGGGATTGACGCTGGAGTTGGAGAAAGCCAGCCAGTGGGCAAAGGGGAAGATGTAGCTGGTCAGAAGGTCCAGCTCATTTCCGTCCAGGTCTGCATAGTCCGTGATCATCAGGAGGGTCCAGAGGGGCAACCAGGACAGCATGAAAAGCAAAGCTACCACAATGAGCATCTTGATCACCTTTATTTTTTTCTGAGATACCCGTTGATGACCGTGTCTCCTGCCGCCCGCCTGGACCGTAGCGTTGTCCAGATGCAGCTCGTTTGCGAGCATTGAAGAGCACAGCTTGATTCCGATGCTTACATACATCAGTGTGATTACTGAGAGGGGCAGCAGGTAGATGTGTGCAAACAAAACCACAGTGTAGACTTTTCTCATCCGAGGGTTGGCAAAGTTTTCGTAGCAGGTGTACAAGGGCAATGTGTGATTGAAGTTGTTATTGTACACCATGTAATGGAAAGGAATTTTCTCCACGGTTAGCGCAACTGCAGTGGGACACATGAAGGCGACTGCTAACACCCAGATTGACACAATGGCTAACTTGGCAACAAACACAGTCAGCTTAGGTTTTAGAGGGTACACTATACAGCGAAACCTGTAGCAGAGAAGAAAAGAAAAGCATTCTCATACATTAGCCATCAGACAGAAACAACAACCTCGAGCAAAAAAAAAATAAGACTGATTTGCAAATCTCACAAAACCCTATTTTATTTACAATAGAACACAGAAAAACTAATGTTTAAACTGAGACATTTCCAGTCTTTTCCAGCTGTTTCCAACTGAAGGAACATTTTGTGACTAATTAGGTTAACTGGCAACAGATCTGTAGCACGACTGGGTATGAAAAAGCATCTTGAGAGCGGCAGAGTTTCTCAAACATAAAGATGGGCAGGGGTTCACCAACGTGCAAAAAACTGTCTGCAAAATTTAGAATAATGTTTCTCAATGTTAAATTTGACAATATCGAACATCTCATCATCTAAAAGACATAATATCATCAAAAGATTCAGAAAATCTGGAGAAATCTTGGTGTGCAAGGGAGAAATCAGCATTGGCTATGATCTTCAGTTCCTCAGGCAGCTCTGCATTAAAAACAGGCCTGATTCTCTCATGGAAACAACAAAATCAGGCTCAGGAACACTTCCAGAAATCAGTCTGTGAACACAGTAAAAGGTTAAAGCCCCATCATGCAAAGAAGAAGCCGTATGTGAATATAATCCAGAAATGCTGCCATTTTCTCTGGTCCAAGGTTAATTCAATTTGCACTGAGGCGAAGTGGAAAATTGTTCTGTGGTCAGACCAATTGAAATTATAATTTTTTCTTGGACGTTAAGGGGCCCAACCCAACTCCTGAAAAACAACCCAACACCATAATTGGTGACCTCTGCCCACTATGTGCCTCAGCATCTGCCAACCCCACTCTAGCCTACCACTTCATGGCTGAGTTGCTGTTGTTCTCAATTGCTTCCACTTTGTTATACCATGTACTACCATGTAATACCATGAACAGCTGACGGTTAAATATTTAATAGTGAGGAAAGTTCACAACTGGACTTGTTGCACAGGTGGCATCGTATCACGGTACCAGGCTGGAATTCACTGAGCTCCCGAGGGCGACCCATTCTTTCACTTATGTTGGTAGAAGCAGTCTGCATGCCGAGGTGCTTGGTTTATATACCTGTGACCATGGAAGTGATTGGAACACCTGAATTCAGTGATTTGGATGGCTGAGTGAATACTTTTGGCAGTATAGTGTATATATAATCCTGAGTGGGAGCACCATCCCAACCTGCCAATCCAGAGCCTTGAAGCAAATCTCATTTATGTGTTTTACTGATTTACTGATCCCTACTTGATGAATATGAGCTCAGTATCTAGAAACAACAGTTCTGTTCTTTATTTGTAGAGGGAGATGGTGTATGCACCCCAGGATTCTCCACCCAACCGTCGCCTGAGCAACCCACCGATGTCTTCCCAGCACTCCTCTTCATCAGCCTCCCCTCCTCAAGGCTCACCATCCCGTGCCCGCCTCCTCTACAGTGGGGGTAGGCCTTCTTCCTACGCCGGGCCACCCCACCACACCCACTCCCTGCCTCATCCTCATTCCCAGTCCCACCACTCCTCTCCCCACCAGCAGCCACAGCTCCACCAGCTCCACCAGCCCCACCAGCCTCACCACACCCAGCCGGCCTTCTGCGCGTCCTCCAGCGCCATACTCGAGCGCAGGGATGTGAAGCCCGACGATGAAGTGGGGGGATCCAGAAGCATGGTGCTGCTGAGGGGAGATGATCGTGGTGGGATCTATGCAGACCCCTACACGCTGGGCCCAGATACGAGTCGGCTTAGCCTTGCAGGAGGTCCTCATTCTCCTCTGCCAGCAAGAGCTGACCCCTACGGCTCCTTATACCGCCGTGGTGGAGGGGCTGGAGGTGGTGCTGGCTCAGTGCGTTCACTCACCTCCTATTCAGCAGCTGCTTTACAAGGAGAGCTGATGGAAAATAGTGCTCTCTACAGGCCGGGAGGACCTCTCTATAATGACGCCTATGCTGCATCTTTGTTGGCCATGGGGCTGCGGGTGCCCCCACCATCCTCCCCGCAGAAGATACCTGACATGAGGGATTCCTATGGAGCAACAATGCCAACTCGGGGTTCCCCAGGGAGGCAGAGTTTGCGAAGAGACTCCGTGACCTCTTCTGTGTTTGGGGACAGTCCCAAAGCCCGGGGTCAGGGACCAGGACTGGGTCTCACCTCAGAGCAGCTCTGCTTGATGGCTGGTCCTGGAGGGGAAGGAGGGGGCGCTGGAAGCTTTGGCTCACCTCTGCTGGGGAATGAGACAGAGACCAGGTAGAACAGCCTCATGCATGCTGTTTTTTTACTGCTGTACTTTTTGTTTTGGGAAATTCACGTATGTGCAGAAAATAATGTTAACCAGCGTTATTTCCTGACATTCAGTCAGCTCCACCAGTTTGCACCAGTTTGTGCTCCCTGCTTGGTGATCCTAAAATCCAAACAAACATGCTAAAAAATAATCCATAATGCAGGAAACTATACTTAGAGGCCAGAAACACTTTTGGAGCATTTTAACCCTTAAGTCTGTGAGGACTGACTCATCTTTGGAGCTAGCATCCGGCTGTCATTAGAAGTTTTTGGCACTCAGCGTTTCCTTTTTTTAATCCTGAGGGTTGTGTGTTTATACAGAAGATAATTTCAATGATTTTATGACATAAAACCAAAAAAAGAGAACTGAGAAACCTTTGTATGAGTAGTAAAAAACAAAAAGTATTAAAGGTTTGTTAGCCATACTTTTCTGTGCATCTTTGAATCCAGGGAGCGTATGGAGGCCATGGAGAAGCAGATAGCCAGCCTGACCGGGCTGCTACAGAGGGTACTGAGCAAAGCGCCTGAGGCAGAAAGCCCGTAAGACACACACACCACAAACACAAATAGAAATATTGTGAAATCACTCAGTGCACACACACGTTTGCCTCAACTGAACAAACCCATTCTGTAGTTGTTACTGAGTGTGCTATTTGTTCCTAACACTTCTTTAAAGATCATCCAAGCCCCATTTACAGCATCCATTACAGACGTGCTACCCTCACAACTTGGAAATACGGAAAAGTACAGGAAGTACGAGCTAGCCAAAGCTCACTCTGATAATCATTCAATTCAGTTCTTTTTTAAAAAAAGGCCTTGATGATGCATTAAAAAGTATCAGATTTATAAAGTTTGGAGACTGTTTGGAGACTTACAGCGTGCCGTTTTAGCATGGACGATTAAGTTTTAGTTAGTCAATTTCAACAATATAAGTAAAGATAATGTTAGAGCGATGAAAGCTTTTTAAACAAGTTTTACACAGCGCGCTGTGGCTCAGGAGGTATGGCAGGTTAATCAGAGGGTCAAGGGTTTGATTCTTGGTTCCTCCGTGTTGAAGTTTCCTTGGGCAAGATCTTCTTGTCACAGATCATCCCCGACACTCACCTCCACCTGCTCCACCCTGCTTGCTCTTTCTTCTTCACCTCTCTTGCTGCTTTGGATGGTCGACCCCAGGTATTTAAAGCCTGCAATACCTCACTTCCCCACCTCTACTCCTCGTTCTACTGTTACACCCGTCTTCCTCTCAGTCACACAAATTCATTCTTTTTTGATTCTGCTGACTTTCATTCCTCTTCTCTCCAGAGCATGCCTCCACTTCTCCAGGCTCTCCTCCACCTGCTCGCTACTCTCACTACAGATCACAGGGTCATCCATGAACATTATAGACCACAGAGACTCCTGCTAACCTCATACATCAGCCTGTCCATCACCACTGCAAACAAGAAATCCTGCCCTCACCTTGAATCAATGTCTCACTCCTACTGCACACCTCACCACTGTGTCTCTGTCCTCATACATGTCCTGCACCACCCTCACATACTTCTCAGCCACTCCTGACTTCCTCATGCAGTCCCACAGTTCTTCTCTCAGAGACACAGTGAAGCTCCTTCTGACCTTCTCTAACTCCTCCATCAACACTCTCAAAGCAAACATCACATCTGCAGAGCTCTTTCTCAGCATGAAGCTGTCCTGCTGCTTCTCAGCTTAGCTTCCACAGCTCTCTCCCAGATCTCCATTATGTGGCTCATCAGCTTCGTCCCTCTAATAGTTCCTACAGCTCTGCACATCAGTCTGAAAATCAGCACCAGCGCATTTCTTCTCCATTCCTCAGGCATCCCCTCGCTCTCCACGAGTGTGTTAAACAGTCGGCTTAAAAAGTCCTCTGCCCTCTCTGCTACAGCTCTCCATACCAGCACGTCATCTTCATTCTCTTCACAGCTGCCTCAGCAAATAATAAAAGTAACAGTGGAGCTAATAAAAAACTAAAAGAGCAAATCTGCTCTATAAACTATCTGGAGCTGAAATGAAGACAAAAACTCAAAACAAAATAAAAACTAAAAATAAAAAATTATAATAACAAGCAACACAGACTGTTTCACCAAGTAGGCTGAGACTGATGCTCATATACAAAAGGGAAAGGGTGAGAGAAAGGGTCAGGGCGCTAACCCTTCATACAGAATACTTTTTAACCAGCTCCTTTATCTATGGCAGATATCCTAAATTGTTGTCATGCTATTAATTATGGTACTGACCTATAAAATATTTTTATATAAAATATAAAAATGTTTTTGAATGATGAAGCCATGGAAAAGTTTACTTTCATACTATGAATATTTAGGTAAAAATGAGTTCTTTCATTTGCTCTAACATGTTTTGATCGGCTTACATGGTGATCGGACCATCAAAATTGACCCAAATTGCACTTTTCAAACTGTTCTACAGTGAATTCTCAGAAAACAGATCAAACTTCCAGAGTTCCTCCATGTCATCGGCTTTAAATCGGTGCAGTTACTGAAGCTACGATATATCCCACGAGATTCTAGACGGTGAGATTTAGAGTCCACGTAAAAATGAAGAGCAGTTTTTCAGAGCTGCAGATTTCATGTACTCCAAAAACCACTCATGTGCACGTTGAGGAGGTATTACTCAGAAAATATTCGTAGCATGAAGGTAAAACTTTGCATGGCTTCATTACGGTTTTATGCAGCAGTATCAGCTGAATCTGAGGGTCTGAGGTGAGAACATTTGATCATTTTTATATATAGTTTGACCCTCAAAGCTTCTGCAGCACTAAATCTGGCCACTCTTGGTCTGTTAGCCAGACCAAAACATCACAATTTAGTGATTAAAAGAGGACAATTAAACTAAAATCAAAGTTTATAATGTTAAAAACAGCTTCCCAATATCTTCACCCACCAAGAGGCCACTTCCTGTAAAGACTATGAAGCCTTGTAGAAGCAGATAAAAATAAATGGCTGGGGCCACATGAATATTAAAACTCGGTGAAGGGGTCTTGTCAGAATAATGTCAGGTTACCTTCCCACCGCCAGGCTGATGTTTGATGTTTTCCGTTGAGCCGATCTTGGACCTGACATTCTTCAGGTCCGGCAGCGGCGCCGCAGCGGCCAGAGGAGCCGGCTGGCGGCTCTTCAGTGAGCCCGGGGATTTGGGTGTGGAGCGCACCACGGCAACCTTCTTCACTTTGTTGGCCTCAGCAGAATTTGATTGGCTAGCAGGGGATTTGGGAGTGCCAGGGCTGCTCTGTCCACTCTTGGCATCTTAAGCAACCAGAGAAGTTACAGGTTAGGAAGTTGAAGCACGGTGAGTCATGGATGTAGTCGTGAAAATAATAAAAACAAAAGCGCACTAGGAGCTCTACTGGCTAGAAGCGGACCAAGTTTGATCCAGAAAAGCCGAATCAGACTGTGGCATCGTGGCCATGCAAGGCTGGAAGTGATTTCTAATGATTTTCTTTAGATTTTTACCTTTTTCATCTTTTGGAGTGGGGGGTTTCTTGGCACTAGCTGTACCACAAAAATATGACACATCATAAGCAACTCTTAACTATTACTCCTAAAATATGGGAGCCTGTGCGGACTATATTAAAATAATCATTTAAACTTAAAAATGTAATTCTGCTGTAGCATTATAATTCTCTCCCATATGCACGAAGAGTCCGTTCGTGATTGGATCTGGGCCGTTTCCCAGCCATGATGATCACTGAGCCACGCAAGCCTCACAGACCTAGAGACCGGTCTCTGGCAAACATCGGCCACTTGGGGGGAAAAATATATATTCTCCAACTGGCTTGCAAGTGGTTGCTGGAGGTTGCTGGCAGTCACTGGGTGAAGATGGTCCCAAAGAGGTCCAGTATTTGGTGCTGGACCTTCTGAAACATGTTGGTTGCATCAGTAAAGCACAACCTTTGCTTTCACTTCTGTTTCACTTGGCACTTGTGCTACGAGTTTCATTGCCACTCAGTGTTGAAGACAAGTTTACTACCAACTGAGGCAATCACAAGGAGGTTTTTAGGGCAGGATGCTCTTTGTGAATAATTTCACTTGGTGACAGCCAGCAACCTCCAACAACCACTCATCAACCAGTCAAAGAATACACATCTCCCCAGCACTAAATCCTGATTAATGGCCCAGAAGCTGATATCCAGTATGCCTCAGAAAACTGCATAAGGAAGAAGGGTCAACAATGTAAATACTGACTCTCTGCATAAAAATGACCATCTGATATAAAAATATAAAAAAAAATAAAAACACCACTGAAACAAGGAATCGTCGTCTGCCAAACTCAGCAAAAATGAAAAACTAAAAAAATTACTGCATTTACATTTACAATAAATACCTTTGTTATAAAAACACATTTTAGGTTTAAATGATGTTGTTCATATAGTCCTCTTTAGGCTTCCACACTAAAATCAGTAAAATAAAAATGGAAGGAGTCCTCTGCTCATACCTGGTGCAGTTCTGGCAGATGTTTTGGCCCCTGGAGTTTGAGACTTTGCACCGCTCTGAAAATCATCAACAGCAGTTTAGTTTCCAGCAGAGAGACTTGGTTGGTTTGACCACAGTAACACTGCAAACTAATCAGTGATGAACTGGTGAGGCTTTAGTCAGTATAATGTTTGGTAATAACAGAAGAAGGAAACAGGTTTGGGTGCATTCCAGGTCCAGGTTTTTCTTTGAGCCTTTCAAACAACATTCAGTGAGCGAGGGTGAAGAAAGCTGTCGGCTCACATCTCAGACCTGTACTTACTCCGGGCTGCCTGGGCCCTGTGCTGCTGACTTTAATGGGGATCGAGCTGTGGCCATTTCGTGCGGATGCAGGTGATTTGTTGCCCTTGGTGGTTATGGATGGTCTTTTAGGGGAAGAGGTTGGTGTGGTGGCAGTTTGAGTCTTTGTAATGAAGAGGAAGAAATGAATGAAAAACAAAAGATCTGATGACAATGACCACAACACAAAAGAATGATTAAACAACTGAAAGATGAGAAAAATAAAGGATTTTTATGATGTTCTGGTTTATTCTAACTTGGGTCTTTTATCTACACAAACATTTGGTCACATATTACAGACAGGAATATTGCTTTTTTAAATTAATAATGCATGTAGTGCCCATTTTCATCAAATACTTCCATTTTGTCAAAATAAATTACTGTAATTGTCACAGAGATTTGATTATTTAGCTAAAATCATTGCAAAGACCACAGACTTTTTAACTACTGGCCTCTTTTCTTTCCTTTTAACAGCATATATACAAGGAATATCGGAGTCTTGTTCATGAGTTACAGGAGCCGGGAGCAGGAGATTGACAGACGGATCTGTTGTGGTGAAAATGGGTTGAGAGTGAAAGGGAAGCTGTCGATTTACCGGTCAATCTGCGTCCCTACCCTCACCTATGGCATTGAGCTTTGGGTAGTGACTGAAAGAAAATGGGTTAAAAGTTAAAATAAAAAAAAGAACTGGTAAACCAATGGAATTGTTTTCCAAGAATCCAGACTAAATGGTGAATGGATACTTGTAATGGCAGGCTATGAGTTGCAGATCCAATTTAAAGTTATGATTTTTATTATTTTATGTCATTCAAGAGCCAGAAGCTCAAACTTTGTATAAATCATCATATGATATGATAGAGAGGCTATATTAGGTATAGAAGCCCCACCCTACCTGCTGTTAGGAATGGCCAGCCAGTCCAGAGATAGGTGGCTTACAGGGCGAGTTGCTAAAACTGCTTGTTTTACACAGAGTTGGCACCAAGGCCCAGTGTAAGATCCCTTTGATTAGTTTGAGCCATGACTCATGCAACGCTACTCTAGTTCAGTCCAAGAATAAAAATAAGCATAGGCTCCCTTTATAGCGGACAGTCAAACACATTGATCACCCCCTGGTGTCTGGCTGCAGTATAGGTCATAAGCCCCACCCCCTCCATGTTAGCAAATGGGACGCTTCCTAACTTTGTGTTAGGAAGCTGCAGACAGAGACACTGAGAGGAGATACAGTGTTTATTTCCCATAACCACAGCTGTTTGTTTCAAAATGACAAGGAGAGGTGCTCTGCTGGGCTACTTGGGAAGTGCAAAGGGGCGTGCTCTCAGCCAAACTGGGCTGGTGCACTGGTAGGCCAATGGAGACTCCACCCCAAATCACTATGCATGCACACTGGCTCCAAAATCGCAACATAGCAGCTTCCGTGAGCAGGAAAATTTGGCTTCACATTTGTAAAGTGTCAGGAAGCAGAGCCAAGCTATCCCAGGTTTTCTGCAGTCACTGGTTTAAATCAAGGAGCATCAGCCAGAGCTGAAACATGAAGCCAATGCACAAGTGCCCAAAAGCTGCAGTTCCTCTAGTGGCCACTTGAGGCTGGCTCCAAAATCGAGTCAGTCCCCATAGACTCCCATGTTAAAATGTGCAACTTTACAGCAGAAATAAACATGTTTACAACCTGCTATAAAACAGTTTGGGCCTCTATGGATAGTTCCTTTGTTCAGAATGGGAGAAATGTTTTCTAGTTCACCCTCCCTCCTGAAGACGCTGGCAGGTTGGAGAACGGGTCTTTCGATTCCAACACAGGCAGCTGCAGCTTTCTATTATTAGGAATCATCTCCACTAATTCGAGCCCACCAGACTTGTGCTACTGGTGCCTTTTGAAGCATTTTAATGGAATTAATCTAATCTAATCTAGTTTTTTGTGTGCCAGAGACCGTTCCAGTTCGTGCTTCAGTTTGAGTGCAATTCTAGTCTGTTACTCAGCACCTATTATTGAGAGGTCGAAGCTATATGTGTAAGATGCTCTACACACAGTATTTGTAATAAATAGGGTTAATAATTTGTAGTTTTTGATGCTCTGTAACAAGTTAGCTAAACAAAAGCAGACCCAAAGTTTTAATAAACCAGGATTCTCTGTAACCAGTAATGGCTTAAAGAAACAAAACAGAACCTAAATAATGCTGCAGGTCACGTACCTTATCGCCGTTATCCATCTTTGCTTGAGCTATAGAAAAGAAATGGAAGCAAACTTTAGCTTTTGACCCATTTTTGTAAAGTTTAATATCTATAATTATTTGGTCATATCCACCCAAGTGCAATAAGCTGAGACTTTTGCTTCCACGAGTGTGCCTGAATGCATTCTCATGGAAAGTGAAATCAGTGATGTTGGGTATGCAGCATGCAAGAAAACACATGAAACAGAAAAGTGGCTTTTAGGGCTGCATAACCAGCAAAGTGAGCAGAGATGGAGAGATGAAAGAAAAAAGCTAAAGTGGGGGAGGGAGGACGACAAGCTTCCCCTTGGGTCAAAGTTAACGTCCATAGAAACAGTTCGGAGGGAGAGTGCTGCATAACACAGAGCAGGAGCTGCGCTGGAAATCAAAGGAGTGGAAGGAGGTAACTGAAGAGGACTGGTTCTGAACTGGTGAACATGACAGGACACAGACCTTTGAAAACAGCAACCGGCACCAAAGACTTTCTGGCTGGGGTGCTTTGGGGGGGTGTTTTCTGGAGCTCAGCGGTGCTGGTGGTCTGAGCCACACTGCTCCTCATCTCTGAGTCATTAGAAACGTCAGGCTTTGAATAGCTGGCTGTATGTAAGGATGAGTCACCGTTGTTTGCAGCTGCCGTGTCAGATGGCAATTTGGTAAAAAGGCGATGCTTCTTGGAAAGAGAGGCTGGAAGAAGGTTTTCTGAATCGAAGCTAGACTGGAACACACTTTGTGTAAGAGGAGCCTGGCGTTTTTCTGATGTGATATCTTCACATCCAGGGTCACTGAGGGGCTTCAAAGCAGCTCTTTCAGCAGTCCGTCCATCATTTGTTTGTTCAGAAATGAGCTCATCTCCCTGAGTCACCCCCAAGCTTCTGTCCCCAATGGATGTCAGGTCCTCCAAAGCCGTGCTGCGGACTAAAGACATTCCAGAGAGGTTGCTCATTTCAGTCAGGCACTCGGAGGCATCTAGGCTGATGGCTCTCTGAGGATCTGCGGCTCCTGCCCACTCAGGGCTCCCCCTGCTGGCCTGCACGTCCCGTCTAATCTCTGGCCCACAGCTGAGGTCTTCGCAGACCCATGAAGACTCACTTAGTCTCTTCCCACACTCTCCCATCGCCTTGCTTCCGGGGTCCAGATAGCAGGAAGCTCCCATGAAGTTAACGCCCTTCCCAGCTGTTCCATGCAGATCGAGCTCTGCAAATCCAAACTCACCACGGACTCCAGAACCAGGCCTCGCTAATTTGTTTGGAAAGCAGATTAATGGTGACATTCACAGCAGCACTCGTTATCCATCTCCCCAATGAAACAAAAGAATAATCAAAGAAGTGATGAGGGAAAATAAAAGACTGATTACCCCGAACAAACACCAGAAACTCAGACAGCTGTGAGCGGTGAGAATGCAAGACCACGAACTGAGAAGTGATTAAAGATGGAAAACGTGAGTTCACATTAAACTAAATGAAATGGACAGTAATGCATCACATTTGGGGGACAGACAGAGACATGATGCATTCCAGTGAACATAATAAAGAGACCACTGATGTATGAGTTTGAATTGTAAAAGAATGAGTGATTAAAATATGGCAGAAAGTCTCCCTGAGCTGGAAAATAAAGTATCCCACTGCTCTAAACACACACAAACACGCCTGGAGTGTTTCACTAGAATACTCTTATTACATTAATAATGTACAATTAATAATGTTTGCATGATTTAATGGTAACACACACACGTGTGTGTGTGTGTGTTACCGTTAAATGCTTGAAAAGTAAAGGAAAATCATAAACTTAACTAAATCATTTTACTCATATAAAACCATAAATGTACATAATTCATTAATTTTCTCCTTAAACATGTAGAAAATGGGCTCTAACGGCGTGAACTCTGATTCTTTGGCATGATGCTGCCTCAGATGGGTTTTGTTCCTCCTGATGGTGGCGGGCTGTGACTTAGTTCTGGATTTGAAACATTTTGAAATATCACCTCTTCAGAGGCAAAATACCCTCCAAAACTTTAAAGTCACATCTTCTTTGACCCGTTCCTGTAAAACAACCTGAAAGACTCTAAAAAGCTTTACAGGACTGAGGAGAGCTGCAGATCTACATTTTACAGGCAAACATCAGTGATGTGGTGACTCACCCGGGCCATCACAGTTCACAGTAAAATGACAAATGTGACCAGTTTGGGTAAAGACCCATTAGATGGTCAAGTTTGACTAAAATGTGACAGAATTCTAAGAGGAGGAAACATTTTTTTGAATTCAGACACATTGGTCATCTGTGATTTGGCTGAATGAACTAAAGACTCCATTAGATCCAACTATGCAGCTATCAGTGTATCAGTGCACACTAACATGTCTGAACTACATGAACTGGAGCCTGTGTGGAACTGCGTGGCCTTGCTTTCCATTAAGCCACATCAGAAAACTTTCACTGTAACTACAGATGCTGAAATGCAAAAAATATTAAATGAAAAAAGAATAATAAAGTGCATTAGTATTTATTATTGGTTTATTATTTTAAATCTCTGAATGCAGGTCTGCACTGCTATTTTAAAAACATTATAAATACTTTAAAGGCAGATTAATTAAAATAATTACTCATGCAAAGTGATTATATTTACATATTAAACAAGTTGTTTTTAACTTTTAGTTCAATAATGCATAATTTCAATGCAGCTCTGATCACATTTTTTGTATGTTTTAGTTGTTAAATAAACAGATTTAACTGATTACATTAAATTCAAGTGGTACACTCCAGACTCTTTAATACAGAGGCAGCAAATCAGAAATATCACATAAATGTAATTTAGCATTATATGGAACAGAGATCAGCTCTTTCATATCTACCTCCTGCAGTAAATAAATACCATCCAAACACGATCAATCAAACATTCAATAACCTACCTGTTGAAGCTGCTCCTCCTGCTGCTGATTGAACATAATGAGACAGATGGAAGAGAAAGAGCTCAGTCAGTAATGGCTTTCTGTCACTGATGTGTGATTAATACATTCACCCGGTGCAAAGAAATCAATAAAAGCCTGCATACAGCATGTCTTCAGTTAAAGCAAAAAGCCCACAGCAAATACCAGTCAGATATCATTCAAAAGCATACGGATGGATATGCAAACGCACAGCAGTGTCAGGTTTTCTGCTGCTGCACCACACTTAAAGCTGCTGCTGCTCCGTGTGGTCCGTCCCACCACCGGGCATCAGTTTAACAGATCCCAGGAGCTTAAACCTGCCTGTGGTGCTGTCACTCTGAAATAGCCAGGATGAAATCATCTTTTTGTTGGAAAAAAAAAGAAAGAAAAGAAAGGGCGACATGTCTGCTTATGATCATGTTGCAGTTCTGCAGCATAGAAGCGTCTGAGAGGAAGCAGTAAAGAAAAGCGCAAAGTAAAAACCAAAGAAAGACTCTTCAAATCATGATGCTGAAAGAAAACAAGCTTTATTTTACACTCAGAACACACACACACACACACACACACACACACACACACACACACACACACACACACACACACTCTTAAAAAAT
>VUQJ01020145.1:26753-39624 GCA_015108635.1 Andinoacara biseriatus | reverse complement strand
AATAAAAAAAAAAGAAAGGGGGGGGGGGGGGGGGGGGGGGAGAACACATTGCTGAGAGGTTGATGATTCGCTCTCCGATGAATAAATCTGTCCAAACAAAGTGAAGCTAACATGAAGCATCTTCAGCTGCATTTCTGTGTGCGTTTCAGTGGTTAATGATCCTTTTAAATGCAGTGTTAGAGGCCTGATTGTTTATGAGCAGTGGAACTGGATGGAGACTCGTTCTTAGGGGTCTGACCCAGATTACAGAGCACAGTGCAGCTGCAGTCAAGCATGTCCTCTATCCATTATGTAAGGAGAGATTAAAACAAAGCGCTGTAGAAACTCCGGCGCTCAGCCTCCACCCCAGCTCTGCACCGACTGTCACTAACTGTACTTTAGATTCTCCTCTTTGGCACACTTTGATTTATGTTCTGGGATTAAAGTTTTAACCCAGAGAGAAACCCTTCCAGCCCCAAAACACAAATACTACATACATCTAATATGTTGTTGAGACTGTTGAAGTGCAGTATTCAGTTATAACCCCTCCTATGAACACATACTGGAGTTTATCACTTGGCAACTGTGTTAAATTAAGTGTTCAAAAACATACTTATATAACAGGCTCCTTTTATCAGAGCTACAAAGGAGATAAACCCACACTGGGGTGTGTAATAAACCCACACTGAGGCACAATGAACCCACCCTGATGTGTAAGAGACCCACATTGAGGTGTGTAATAAACCCACCCTGAGGTGTAAGAAACCCATGTTGAAGCCGTAATACACGTAATAAACCCACATTTACTACGTTTCCACTGCCGAGGTGCCGGTGCTGGTTTCAATGAACCGGCGAATCGTTTAAGAATCGGCCTGCATTTCCACTGGATCCTAATCTGGAAACGGTTCTGCCACTCCCCTCCCCTCCGCTCCCCTTTGTGCTGCGAACACATTTTACAGTTCAAACAAAATTGCTGCAACTGCTACTGTGTGCAGCACAAGGTATACACAGACAGCGATTATGAGCCAGATGACAAATACGATCTTTGTGTCCTTTTATCGGTAATGTGAACTGATACAAAGCAACAAGTTCAGCCTTAAGGCCCAAACTAATTCACAGCCGCAAAAATCGCATCACTTTTCTCATGTTATGTTGAGATGGCAGAGTCACGGCCTTCTGCTGCTTTCGTCATATGTTTTTAGCTCCAGAACAGCTAGCTTGCGGTGAACCCGTTTTTTGGTCTAGCACCAAAAAAACGCTGAAAAACTGGCACCAGCACCTGGTCGGTGGAAAAACGCCCACTGAGGCCTAATAAGCCCACACCAAATATTTAAAGCCTGATTTTTAGCCTCAGCCGCAGCTCAGTGATGAATCCATCTAAATGTTGAGGGTCATTACTGCAGGCTCTTTAGTTTACAATATAAAGAACTTTGAGCCACCTGTTGTTGTGATTTGGTGCTAAATTAACAAAACTGAACTGAACTGAGGTTTCAAAACCAGGAAACCAGTGGGTGACATCACAGTGACGACAATATCTTTGTTGTCTGTGACGGAGCTGATATTATGGGGGGGCAAAGGTGATTAGAACTCAGTGGATTTACTGTCGTGGCCGATCCATATATTTTGATGGGCCCTCATAAACATTCAGAACTGAACTAAAAGTATAAATATGATCTTTTTTTTTATATTTCTTATTCATTTTGGTCATCACATGGATTTGATTGAAATAATGAAATAATGATTATAGACAAAGAAAAGGAAGCAGGTCAGATTTAAACCAAACTGCAGCAACATCTCAAAGCTCTCCATCATCAGACTGATTTCCATCCCACCAGTGGAACTCAGAGGATTCAGAAGGAGAGCTGGAGCTGGAGACTCATGCTGGAAAAAGATCTTATTAAAGACACTTTATGTTAATTTTTGGTGAGCTTGGCTTCCTGTGTTGGATCCTATATTGCTTCCAGACGTATTTCTAGTGTCTGACCTTTCATTTTGACTCCGTTCTCCTGGTGGTGCTGATCCTTGATGGTCATGTTGGCTAAGGAGCTGCTCATGGTGTCTCCAGAACTGTAGCTGTTTGAGGCGTTGTTCATGTACTCCATTAGAGTCACAGGTTAGGCTGCAAAAACAAGCAAATGAATGAAGTACTGAGGGTCCCGCGTGTGTCACATTACAAGTAGCTGAAAGAAAGAAACTGCCTGTAATGATGGCGTACTTAACAGACACTTTGTCTTCCGGCATGCAGAACAAGTCTATCACCACAGGATGTAAACAGACACTGTGCCTGCAAAAACCCTGTTATTTATACATCCTGACGCGGGGTCGGCGCTTCAGGTTACAGCCTCACAGACAAAAATAGTCCCCTCTGCCCATGTGCATGCTGTCCTCGCTGTGACAGGGCTGCACTTCCTAAACAACCACTGACTAACTGCAATAAGTGCAGCCACAGTTCAGCCATGACAGGCAAGTCATCAGGATGCAACAGGAAATAAAGCCCACCACACTGACGCTCCTTCAACCACTGACATGTGAATTGCATCCAATCTCATAAAAAGAGGATTACATATCAGATTAAATCCAAGCCTCTGGTTACATCAGCACTTTTCAGCTTGAATCATATTTTTCCCTCACACACCCAGCGGTGTGGAGAGCTTATGGCTCAGTGTTTGTTTGGTGATGCACATTTGGCAGCTTTTGGCCTTCGGGTTTGCCCTCATGCCCACTTTGGCACTTGAACACGACAGCTTAATCTCTCAGATGTACAATACAGCTTAAAGCGGGTATTATAGTAGCATATAAAATTGTCAAACTACTCAGAAATAAATCAGCAAATGCAAGAAGTGCTGCTTCTAATGGTCTGCAGGGAATGAAACAAAGGTGATTTCCCCCAGAATAAAACTCAAAGTTTGACCCATTTAATGCTTCATCCTTTTCTCTGTTACTGCATTTAATCAGCAGATACAGCTACTCACTTCTTTACAGATTAAGATTTGCATATAAAAATACTATGAGCAGCTTATAAAATGATAATATTATAGCTTTTTTTTTTTTTAAAGCTGTCTAGCCCTTTAGAAAAACCTCCTCCATCCAGCCACCTTCTGCTGCCCTTGCCTTAGCTCGGTCTTGTTGAGAGGGAGCAGTCTAAGGTCCTGACCTCCTGTCTCACCAACCACCTCTTCCAGGTCTTTCCAGGGGATACCAATGCATGTCCAAGTTAGCTAAGAGACATAATCTCTACAGTCAGAAATACATGAACTCTCTTCAGTACCTCTCTCATGTGCACACTTTATTAGGGATCTTCCCTCTGTCTGATATCTAAGAGAGCCAATAAAACTACACCGTGTGAGTGCTTCAAGCTTTCGGAGCAATAATGTCTCACTGCTGTGCTCACCAACAAGGCTTCTCCACCAAGTACACGTTCAAACACTTATTTCACTCAGTGACATCATGCAAATCCATTTATAACTTCCATGTGGTGTGTGTTTTTCTGGATTTTAGGCTCATAATCTGTCTGTATCCATTTAAATGAAAGTAGCATAACAACTAGAAACAGTTGATTTGTTTATGAGAAAACTTTTTTCAGGGGATCAAATCACAATAAGGCAACGCAGAAGGGGCCTGCTCCAACAGAACCAGCTCAGGTGCCAGTATTTTTGCACTTTCACTCTGGTTTGAATGTCGATATTTTACTTTAATTGTGCTTTTGTTTATTTTTCTCGAACGCCATGCATCAACTATGATGCCAACTGATGCGAATGTGCCTTCCCTCTGTGTACCTTCATATCTCCTGACCTCGGGTACATTCGGCACAGATGGCAGGAACCAGATCAGGCTTCAACACCACCGAGAGGCCAATCCAACAATGAATTCATCCCAATACCTGCTGTGAGTTTTTAAAGCCTGACAGATATTATTGTGCAAGTGAGCACCACATTTTATTTAGAACTATATTACTGTGATTTATGGGCTTTAAAAGCTCAGGTATGTGGGTATGAGGTACCCTGATAGGTAATATATATCACCTGTCTCAGCATTAAACACACACCCACACACACTGTCTGGCACAGCTGTGAAGAAACAACACACACACACAAGGCCAACAACCAACCAGTGATCAACACAAACTCCACATAAGGACAAATACATCACAATAACAGCAAGAACACAACTTGCTTTGTCATGTCCAACTTACCAGTCCTGCCATTTAACTCAGGTATACAGGAGATACTCGGGTTTCTCAGCTGCTGTCCATAACATACCGTACATACACAACAGTGTAAGAAAAACATGTACCTCCTGCTCATAAACACAAACAACCGATTTCTGAGTGTAGTTTTCACCAATAACAAATGTTTCCTGTAGCTCCTTTAAGTGCACATTTGAGGCACTTTTTCTTTTAGCAGTATTTTTTGACATGGAAGAGTAAACCCTCATTAAAATACGAGGAGGCCCCAAAGCATTATATAAGGAAGAGCGTGTGCCATAGAAAATCTAATGAACAGTGTTCTCCCAGTCCTTACACCCTTCCCAGACAAAAGCCTTCATTGTAGCGTTACACATGACAGAATCCAAACAACAAGAAGAAGGCAGCACTCTGGCCAACAGAGACAATCCCTCTGAGAGGCCGTGCACTCTGCATCCGGGAGCTCAGACGGTTGGAGAGCAAACAAACTCGAGGCTGATAAGAACTAGATCCTTTAGCCGATAATCATGTGTGTACACAAGGGCTGTACATTAGTCTGAACCGTGGCTGTGTTTAATGCTTGTTCCTCAGCCTGAGACAGTGGAATCTCCATCAGTGTAATATGTAAGATGTCTAAAAGTACAGACACTAACAGCCTCGTGTTAGTGACATTCTCTTCTACCTGCTCTAAAAACAAAACCCTTTTCCAAGAGCATTTCTGAGCACTGCATTAGGCCTTTAAACTTTACTCCACTCACTTTGCTCATGTTGCTGGGGCTGGACAGGACCAAAACACTCACACACACGTTTCACCTTCTGCAGAAAGGGAACATGACAGCAGTCTTTGTCGCAGCTTCATGAGGGGGAAAAGGCTCAGAGGTCTGCTGATGCAGCTTGCTCCTCTCAGGGGCGTGTGAAACTGTAATCTTGGCACAGACCTCGCCTCTGCAAGGAGCTCAATCAACAGGGATGTTGACACAGCTCCAGGAGCTCCGAGCACTCGGTGAGACAAGCAGTCTGAAATTAGGGGTGTGTGTGTGTGTGTGTGTGTGTGTGTGTGCGTGTAGCTCAAATTCAGAGCAAGATGCACCAAAAAAAAACAACTTTATTTCTTGTGTTTTTTGTTGTGTTTACAAGACAAATTTCCCTGGTGGGACAGTGAGGACCAGATTAACCATAAACTGTATACAGTGATTTAGTTACCCATCAGTTTTGGATCCAGGATTTTGGCCACTATAATGTTGGTTTGTTGGAAGCAGAAGTGAGCGTATCTGAACCAGAGGATGGAGTGCAACGTTATCAGTATTTTACAAGCTGCATCCATGAAATGCACAGATGCACATCTGCTAAGCGACTCCAAGCATCCACCTCATAAAACACGGGAATTTCATTCATTAAAACTGAAGCACAAACTGCCTGAATTGGCTGCACCACATATTTGCCATTAAAATGCTTTAAATAGCACCAACAGCATAAACACAGTCGAGTGGTCCAGTTAGCAGTGAAGACTCCTGTCAATCACAGTGAGCAGACTTTGATTGACAGATAGATGAGTTATAAAAATGTTAAGCTACCCTGTTCAGCTGTTAGATTTGTATCCGGCTGTGGACGTGTTCATTTCTGCAGTAAAGTTGGACATATTAAGATGGGAATCTGTTGTTCTGCCCTCAAATTGCTAATTTAATTTATTTCTGAACAGCAATTTTTGAATGGCTTTGCAAACTCTTTTCCAGAGATATTAAACCCAGTCACTATGTGGCCATCTGTGGATGTTCCAAAGAGACTTTGGAACTTTCTCATGACACCCAGACAGCTCCGCAGCTAGGAATGGTGGTTGCTAAGAAACTCATCCTTCTAAACTGGAAGTCCACTAATGTGCCCTGTTTCACACTCTGGTTCAAAGGGATGTGTTCATTCTACAAATGGAAAAACTGTGGATGGATGACTGCAATAGATAAAACTTGGAGATTCTTTTTACACTATGTGGCATACCCAACAATACATAAGGACTCAAATCTGTAGCAGATTTCTCTGCTGACCTCGGCCACTGTCTTATCTTTTTTAACTCTAGCAGAGATATTTATTATTTATTTGTACTATCTGGCAGCTTTGTGTTTATTTTCCTTTATTAATGAATAACAATCAGGGTTAAAGTTTGTATGATTGGTTGAGGGCCAGAATGGGTCAGTAGCTCTCTGCTAATGTGAATCACTAAGTGGGCCCTCTTCACTGTTTGCCCTGTTTTGGGAGCTTTTTAAAAGAATTATCAGACGTCTTTGCTCCAGTTTTAATGAATAACAGACTATCAGACTGATTGAGTAAAGGTCTCAGCTGCAGAAGAAACAACTGAAACCTTCGAATTAAGGCAGAATATCTAAGCTGTCATGTTTATTAGGTATACTTTCTGTGATCAATGGTGGAAAAACAAAGATATTTCATTTACACCAACGTAAAAGAAAGAAAAGTAGCAACCTCACGTCTAAGAAGCTGAAACCAGATTATGTTTACTTGACAAATCCCAAGAACTCTCATCTTTAGTGTTACCGACTAATGCATTCAGCGTGTAACTGTTTTACAGCTAAAATGGCTCACACTGAAAAACAAAGGCCTTCGTCTGATGGTGTGTAGGGGCCTGCCGGCTCACCAGCCCTGCATGTAGCTCAGCTGAGAGACGAGGATGCTGCTCTCATGCTTGATTGCCTCTGTATCTCTGACCTACTTTCCTCATCATTCACTCTCTCCCTCTCTCTGCGCTCTGGCCCAGACTCTGGCAGCCAGCACACACTGACTCTACCTTCCTAATGTGGGCCTGCAGCGAAGTGGCTGAAGGTGGAGCCCGTTTCCATTTTACCCTCCATCTAAGCATTGGAGGGGAAACATCTTGCAGGGCCAGTCTGCACACGGCACCACCCTGCCGTCCCGCATCTACAAGCAGCTAATGTTTGCAATATTTCACCTCCAGAGTTTCAGCCACACCCTGCCCTGTTATCCTTTCCCATTTTCAGGTTACAGTCACTCTGAACTCGTACATCAAAATAACTGGCACATAATCAATGCCAGACTTTTAGTTCTATGTTCCAGAGAGGTCAAAGACAAACCACGACATTTCTGAGGCGGCAAGTATGCAGTATGGAATTCAAAATATGAGGAATTCATGTTTTGCATGGTGCAGACTGTTAAGTAATCAGACACACTTTCACAATAAACACACGCACACACATACACACACACAGGTCTCCTGGTGCAATGAGCCAAAGTCCTCATCAGCATGGTGCCAATTAAGTGCGCAGAAGAATGCAGCTGAAATCCTGCTTTGGTATTTCTTCTTCTATTTAACGAGGCGGCGCAGTCAGAGGAAGACATCTGAGCAGCTTCTCTGGTGAGACATTACACCTCTGTGAGGTTTCATAGCCAATAAACGCCAATGAATGAATCAAAAAGGTATGCTATAAATCAAGAGTAGGATTTAGATTTTTGCCATATTTTGTGAAATGTCCGAAATGAGTAACAAAGCTGCGGGTAATAACACCCTCAAATTTCTCCCCTTGTTCAAACCCAAATACATTCAGTTTACCATCATTTAAAGCAGAGAAAGCAGCAAATTGACATCTTTGAGGCATTAAAATCTCTGAAAATCTGCCTTTTGGAAAAAATATAATAAAGTAACTCAAATAATCTTTGTCTTATAGCTAAGCTAACTGAGCTCTAAAGTTAAAGACAGTAAACCTGAGTAACTCTTCGTAAAGCTCCACTCTGCAGACGTAACTGCAGTGGTGCTCTGGTGCTCTGCAGGCAGGTCCACCCACACTGAGGCCGGCCGGCTGGATGCGGTCACCTTTGGACTTGAGCCCAGGTGAGGCAACAAGCCGTCAGGCTTTGCTAAATGGAGCACTTCAGTGTGGATTCATTTCATAATGCCTGATGCTTGAGGCCATGTTACTACATGGATGATTCGATGCAGTCAGCAGTCACATTAAGGAGAGTGATTGATTTAATTTCAAAGAGCCGCTCTAACATCAGCCGGCATTTTTACCACAGTTTTAGGCTTTTAAATGAGAGCTTTTGAATTTGTACTGATTTGTATCGCTCTATTGGAAAGTAAAAACTGTCTGTGCAGCACACATGCCTGCATACCTGAATGAGTAGCAGGTGCATAGGACGAAAATAGAAGTACCATCATAAAGTTCTGGACTCTGCCATTAAAATTAAAACCCATGCCCGATTTAATCCCTGCTCCTTGTGCCACTGCTAATGTTTTAAGTTCTAACCACTTAAACACAGGCTTGATCTCTTCTAGCCTAAAAATTAATTTGTTAATCTGGCAACTAAGACTGATGAGAAGTGATAGCTATGTGGGTGTGGCCAAAACTCCAAATTCTGCTCTTCAAACAGCTCATGATGCTCTATGTTGACAGACTGATCTTTGGGAATATATTAATGCTGCACAGCCCCATGCGTATTTAAAAACTGATGAGATTGCTCCTAAACTCCTGACCCGATTCACTGCCTTCATGCTTGGACACTGCGGATTCTGCTGTTTGCTCTCATCACCTTCTCAACAAGAGGCTGTGCTCAGACCTCAGGCTTACTCTGCAGGTTTGAGGTGTGTGGCAAGTGTAAGCGACCAGAACAGGTTTTCCATGAAGCAAAACATTAGGAGTGATCCAGAAGTGCACGAGGAGTCGCCTCCGAAGGGGATATCAGCTGAACTACATCAAGTATGGTTTGGGCTTTTTATGGATGGAGTCACAACTTTTTAACTGCAGGTAACAACACTTAAGTAAAAGTAAACCTATTAGTATTAAGAGTAAATCCACAAAAACCAGCAGTACTCCTGTGACTAATATGTTATTATCCATCAATGCTGATACGATGGTGCACGAGGAAAACAGTTCGTTTTCATATATAGAATCTAAACCTGAGGGGAGGTCAGCTGATGGATGAGTGAGCTCTGCTGAACAAATCTGCATCCGTCTCATCGTCCTGTCACGCCTCAGAAGATTTCACTTCTTTGTGCCTCAAACAGCTGTGTAAATGAAAACATCTGAGCAGTTTGGAGCAGAAATATCTCAGCTGAGAACAACAAACCACAGCTACAGTGACACAGGAGAGTGGCTTGTGCAAGCTGATCGTGTTTGTGTAAATTCTTATTATGTAAAGTGTTAGAATAATACATGCTGCAGAGAGAAAAGCACAATGTTTCCCTTAGAAATGCAGTAGAGAACATAAGAGAACTAAGGAGAGCTAAGAAGCTACCAAGTTGCATCATGGGAGGGAGCGGGTCATGACGTCTTAGCTTCTGCTGCACTGATTTTGATGCTCACAGTCTACATGTATATGATGCTCCTGAGACCGAAACTGCAGCTACTGTCAGTATATGAAAATGACTTTCACACAAACGTATGATGTCAAATTAACAATCACACATCTTAAGCATCTCAAAGCTAACATCTCGCCTCGAAATAAAGTGTTTCAGTAGTTCTAACTACATACAAATTGGTCACTTTGTGAGGGTCTCCGTAGCAAATATTAGTTTATGAACCCCTATTAACCCACTATATGCTGCTCAGTTCTATGATTATATGTGAAATATTAAATATGACACGTTACCCTGTTTTCCTGTGTTAAACAATCTTTCACCATCATTGTCTGGTCTCTCTGTAATTGATATCGTGCTTCATATTTCCATAATTCATGTGCTTATGAATGAATTGTGCATATAGTTAGAAGTGAATTTGGGACCCTGGCTGAAGATGTGGACAGGAAGTTGCCAGCTTTGTTGTGCTGGTGATCCAGCTTCAGTGATGACCTACAGTCCTGCAGGCAGCTACACAAGCTTAGATGCTCATTTGATGCCCAAATCGGAAGCAGAGAATCTGATATACTCTGCAGGTTTCAGAGCATGCACACGCCATGGCCAATCTGAAGGTGTCCACCAATGTTTTTGGAGGGGAGGAGCCCCTCTCAGACCTCACTGTGTGCAGACCAGCAGCATCTCATGTCCAAGTGCTGCAGAAATTTGCCGAAGGGTGTCTGAGTCTATCATAAAAGCAAGAAATGAAATGTGTCTCATTGCTTTCAACGGATGATCTGACCGGCTGGAATGACTCCCAGCTGTGGTTACAGACTACAACATGCCCGCTCCTCTCCACTGTAATGGTTACAGAAATCGATGCAATGAGTGAGAAGCCGTGAGGGTGGGAGAGAGGTGTGTCCGCGGCAGGAGACAAGAGAGTCTCACTTCAGTATCCATCCACCAAACCGCGAGTGGAAGAAAAAAAAAAATCAGATATTGTTTTCATGTGGCGCGTATAAAGGGTTCATGTTTACAGGCTTTCATGCTCCTACTGCGGGTCAGACCGTGTCCGCTGAACCCGGGAGGATTACCCAAGAGCCCATATGTGTCAGATAAGCAGCCTGGTTCACTGCTCTGGCCGTGTGACAGCACACACGGAGCTCTGCTCTCTCGATAAAATGAAAAAAAGAGAGAAAAAAATGGGCTTGGCATTTGCGCACAGGAGCCGCATCATTCCCATTCCCGACAGTATCCCCTCTCCCAACAATATAGAGACGCACGGAAATCAATCAAATACACCAGGGGCAGCTCTTTTTACATGTCAGGATCTGACATTGTGAAATAAAAGGAGTGTTTGTGAAGCAGCTATCATACAGAGCATTTAGATGGCAAGATGCAAGAAAGAAGCGAAAGATCCAGAATAACGGGAGGAGGGGGGAAGGAGTCCGTACACACAAATTCATACCAAACGGCACAAAAGAACAGGAGTGTTATTAAATAAGAGGAAATATGAGCGAAATAACAGCGCTTTGTTGGCCCCTGGGGTGCTTTAATAATGAGATTAGAAATACTCTAGAGGATTAGTTTCGTTACTGCGCGCTACGACCACATCCGAGCGGCTGAACCGAAAGCAGGACCTGCTCCATCTCTGATGGAGACATTTTTTTCTCCTGCCGGGAATGAGGAGGGAAGACGGAATACGCCGTGTTTGTGGAGAGGATGATGGCTGCAACAAAATCCCGCTTCTGTGTTTATCGTGGATCGATGGAGGCTACAGACCGCGCACGATGAAGAGTGGGACTGTTCAAGCCCCAAAAAACACGTAAATGAAGAGGATCTGTGGGGGGAAAAACGCGTCTCGTTCAAGTGCATATTTCTATAGGTGAACCGCGCACAGGCCCAACCTCTCCCACCTCATGCACAAAATTTTAAGTGACGAGACGAATGCCGATGCTGAATTACGAAGCGGTGTTTGTCCTGCATGTCGTTCGCTCTCCCTGCGGTTTCGGTGTTATTGCGGCCGCACTGAATCCGTTAAATCAAACAAATGTCCGGCTTTTCTTACCTGAGTGCAGACAGCGGTGTCGTCTCTTCAGCGGCAGTCGCTCACCGGTCGCGCACAGCTTCTCCTCGCAGTGCAGCCGCAGGCCGGAGCGGGGCGCTGCGGAGCGGCGCTGACTGCATGTTCTGAAATGCAACCTGTGCGCTCACAGCCGCCTCCACCATCTGCTTTCAAGCAGGGCGCAGACAAAGAGACGCAAATACGAGGAGAGTTTATGCGAAATCTACTGCAGTCCCTTCACACTTATATAAAAAAACAGTTAAACAGCACATTAAAAGCTCTTCCGCATCATACTGTCATCACTGATTTATTTATTTTTATAGCTTTATTTCTCAGTTTCTTCGTATCTACACATCCATAAAGGCATTTTAGAGGGGATTTGGTGATTTTAGGATGTCTTTCAGTCAAATTCAAATTCCATTCAAATAACTATGCCCTATTTGGCAATCACAGGCTACTTTTCTATACTCTGTATTTCCACATGTGCCCACAGTATCTACTCACCATATCTTTGAGGGGGTTTTAGTTTCTTCAGGTCTTTCATTCAACATCAGAACACATACATGTGAATCTTGTAGGCATCTTCCACAACAGTATATTTAAAAGGATGCACGGTCACCTCAAAGCAAGAATGTCCATAGTTTCAGTGTGCCAGCTGAGCCTTTCTGTGACGTGTTTCCATCTTCTTCCTCCCACAGTCCACAGGCATGAACTCACCCTGGCTCTGGATGTGAGCTTAAATGAATGGTACTCGCTCCTCCGTGTTGGCCCTCCAACCTATCCATGATGACAGATGAGTGGCTCCAGCCCACATGAGCCTGAGCTAGAGTTAAGAGAATAAGTGGATATTTTTGAAGACAGTAATATTAGACAGGATCAGTGCTGCACCTCACTGCTGTTACATCAGAGCAAAGAAACCAGGAGAGTGGGGCCTGCTAGAGGAGCACAGGTTCGGGTCAAATGTTTGACTGTCCACATACTTTTGGTCACTCAGGGTAAAAATGTGTGCGGTTAAAAACTGTGTATAACAATAAATTCCTCTTAATGTGTCACATATTGATGTGACGTTTTGATGCATTCGTTTGGTCATGTACATCTTATTTCTGACCATTCAATGATCTGTTCTTTATTCTGCTTTTTGTTTGGTGCTGTGGTATATTTGACAAAAACTGTGACTTTTAAAAATTAAACACTGATGTTGTGTTTACATTACATGTATGATAGTATAATCAATAATGCTACCATGTTTTCTTTGCAAACCGTCTCCCTACATTTGCTTTGTGAGTGGTGAGATTCTCTTATTGTAATTGAGTATTTCTTATTATAAATGTCTGACTGATTTATGTATTTT
>VUQJ01020145.1:8782-26733 GCA_015108635.1 Andinoacara biseriatus | reverse complement strand
TTTATGTATTTTAAATGGTCTTTGGTCAGGTTATCAATAAAGATCAGTTTTCTGTGAATGATTAGGTCCTTTAAGAGGCAGCAGCCTGATATAACAACTGTGGGTCATGGGGACGGGTCAAATTAGATGAACTTGCTTTAAATGGCTTAAAGTTAATGAAATTACCCTCTGCCAATCAGGCTCAGCCATCCCACCTACTACAGTCTTTACCCAGACTAGATCTAGCTTTGCCCATATTATTTATACTCAGGCGTTAGCTAAGCAAAATGTGTTTTTTTCTCCTTTGCTCACTTTAAATAAACCTGAGACAGTCTCATGTCTGCATTCAGCAGCTTTCCAGCAGACCCTGGCTGGTGTTTCTGGGACTTTCCCATCAGAAAAGAAGGTCTAAAAGTGAGAGCTGCATCAACATGTTCAGTTTTTCAGACAAGCACTGAGAAAGGCTTACACAAACAGGCTCCTGATCGTACCGCTGCATTTTACTCCAGAATGATCTTGTAAATAATTAGCTTGGTGTAGTAGAGCTTCAACATGCACCTCATAGTCATTTTGAAAGAGTCCATTTAGCACAGAGGAACCCTCTGGCACTCTTAATCTGGGATAAAGCAGAGCTTCCATTATAACATTAGAGGAATTCCGGTGCAACATCTTGGATCATCATCAGAATTCATCAATTTTACTGAATTTAGGTTTAACATGGTTTCAGTTTCAGTGTGCTCTCTGGAATAACAGCCGTGGTCAGAGGGAATAGAAGGAAAGTCCTCTCCAAAATTTCCACGCCACAGTCATGCTGCCATAAAAACATATTTTTGGGTTTGAATATTTCATTCAGTGTAACCATCATAAACTTTTAATGAAGGTGGAATTTTAGCAGAATAAAAAGGGAAGTCATAAATTGCTTTATTTTGTTTTTCTCCACATATGAGAGAGGCTTCCACACTGGACTGAAGCTACAGTAACAGACGAATGTGGTGGGCTCACAAAGGTCGAGTGTTGGCACATAAAGCGATGGAGGCAAACAGTGCACCCTTGTGTCACTCCTCTTTCACTGGCCTCCCTGTGGCCCCTCAGCATTACACACTGGGTGCCAACTTTTACACCAAGTCGAGAAACCATTCATCTGTGGAAAACAGCGGTGGAATTATTGACGTTTCGGATCCATTTGGGAATGCTGGAGCCATGATGTGTTGGCAAGACAAGTGCTTTCTTTCTTTTTTTCTCTCCTGCTGTTTTCTCTCTCTGGAAGTGTGCCCAGTGCAACAGCTGGCACTGGCTGTGCGGGTCAGGATGATTTGGTTATTATCCTGTGGTGGGAGCTCTCTGTGAGCCAGGTGCTGCAGTGAGATCCTTCCCCACCCTGAAATCCTCATGTGGTCACCAGCACAGAGGAGCTGCTTCACAGACTCCAGGACTTTTTTTTTTTCCATGCACATTTCAAAGAAAGGGATGGTGTAAGACAAACCTTTGAAGGTACAGATCACAGACTGTGATTTTAATATGAAGCTACAGGTGGTCACATATTTTCATCCTTTCCACACCTTTGAAACACATGAAACTAACTTCAGGCATACAGATTAATCAGGGATCCAGGACATGTTTATCCTTCTCTGTTATTCTGACATAAAGATTATTGTTGAAGAGAAGCAGGATTTCTACCTACCCCAGGCTACCATCATCCCTAAGCTAGCAACAATCATTAGGAACTAGCATCACTGGGGCGCTAGCACTCCCAGGAAGTAGGTAGCAGCCCCAAGCTATTAACTAACCTTCCTAGGCTAGCAACATAGCAATCATTATTAACTAGTTTCCTGACACTAGCAAGTAGCAACCCTAAGCTATCATTTTGGTTCATTTTGAGCGATGAATTTTTCATTTATCATGATGAAATTTGGTACTCAGGTAAAAATAATTACTGTTTAGAATTTATTTTTTCTATTTTAAATTAAAATACAATAATGCAAAGTAAACTATAAACCCTACAGACACACACACACACATTCATATTTCTGCAAATGTTTGTTTTGTTTTTTTCATTTACGTTATCAGAAGATGCTATTAGGGAACATAAAATGAATCAAATATATCCAGACTATAATGGCATCATCTGCTCATGTGAATCTTTTGAAATACAAATATAAAATCACACAGTATTTGACAGTTTTTAAAAGTCAATAAAATTAATTTCTAGTCTTTGTGATCTAAGTATTTATGGAGTGTGACAGCATTGGGTGGTATCTACTGCAGTGTAGTACTGGCACAGAAATTTTGTAGTGGGGGAGGAATGTGGTCAGTTTTCAGCCTTATTCTTCATGTACAGGCTATGCTTTATTTTCTGTCACATGTAATGAGATGAACATAAAACGATTTGTGTTCAGACTGCCCTGCATGCTATTTCCAATATTTCATTCTGTAAATGATGAGTACAGCTCAAAATCAATGGGTGCTGCCCCTCAGCAGGCTTCCAGAAGCTGTTCAGTCACAATAAAGGGGTCTTTTAGGGAAGGAGGACATTAAAGAGGCAGGAACTGAAAAGTCCTGTTTAAGTCAGAGAATGAACAAAGAGCTGCAAAAAGTTATGAAATAAACATGCAAAAGGTAAAATATTTTTCTTTAAACTGTAGATCATGCAAAGCTCTGATGGAGTCCCAGAACAAACATATAAAGAAACTAGAAGCACACTCAGTAGAGCACAGTAGATACCATCCAATGTGGTCATACTCCATCATAAATTATCATTTTTTAATCATTTGAATTTTTTGGTGACCTTGAAATTAATTTTCGTTTGGTTCAAAGCATTTTGAATAATATCGCTGACAGACAAACAAACAGGGGTGAAAACATAACCCCAGTGGTTTGCTTAAATATGTAGTTAACTCCAACTGGAACCACTATTTTCAGCTCACTGTCATCTGTTTCCATCCATAAAGAGAACACAGACGGGCCTGGATGGCAACATTCACCACATTGTTTGTAGCTCAGTGATTTACTGGCTTATGTTTTTCAAACTGGCAGGAATTTTGCTGGGCTTCCCCCATCGTTGTTTCTTAGACTCCTGCGGTAAAACAATTCTGCATGGCAAACATTTTGTGCCCTTAATCACATCCTAACCCATGACAGTCATGGCTGCTTTTTGAAGCAGAGCAAGAACAGTGCCACAGCAATGGGTGGCTGAAGCATGAAAGTGACTGTTTGCCCTTCAAAGTGCTTGGTTGTCCTCAGGACTCGATGTCTGGAAAAATCTTAAATCCATGAAGACCATCTGTCCCCGTAACTCCGAGGGAAAAATGTTGTGTAACAGGGGTTTACTAGACTGACAAGCTGATAATTCTTCATGATTACTTTCCAGTAACTTAGATTACCCATTCAGTGAGCCATATTATTCATTTCCCACAGCAGCCCTCTGGAAGAGGTTAAAGCTAACTTCATGCTATCAGCTTCCATTTCTAGTTCACTAACCAGTATCCCTATGCTTGCAACTACTGACTTATATTCCCAGGTTAGTAGTATTAGCTCTAGGATAGCAACTAGCATCACTAGGAGACTCTCTTTCATTCCTAGACTACCAGCTTCCGTTTCTAGTCCACTAACCAGTAATGTTTAGGGAGCATATCAGACACTAGAGGGGGTCATTACAGTGTCAACACTGCCTCACATCGCTGCCACGTGAAGTCAGTACTGTTGTGTACTATATAAAAATGTGCTGTAATATTTGGCATTACAGCACATTGTGCTACTGTAAAGCACAACATGTAAAACTGAATAATTTTATGTTATGATATTCTTCCATTCTTGGTGTGATTGCTTTCTTCATACACCACAACTCTGTTGGGTGAGTACTTTTCCGGGGTCCCACCCCAACAGAGACCCAAAGCATTTATACAAGGTGGAGCTTTCTGGCTTGTGTGCAGTGGACATTCCTCACTCCCTAGGATTTAGGAAACTTGCATTATTTGCATTATTTCACCCAATCAAAAGACTTTCTTTGGAAAACTGTATGCGTTTCATTTTTACTTGAGACCCATTTCATTTTTTTGTGTTTGTCTCTGTGTAAATAAAGCTATTCCCATCATAACTTGATACAAAAAGGTACAAAATTAATGAAAAAGTGGAGGGAATTAAGTATCTAATTCTTAAAATTTCCAGACGACATTTTAATATGTCCCCCAGCGCTCAAACAAAAGGCTTAAAATTAAGTTTTAAGTGCTGTTCTCTCACTTATTATCATTCTCACTTCCGTTCCCCTCAGGTCATTTAATCGGTACAAAATACTCTCAGTTACATCCCTCTGGGTAAGATGGCACATCCTGCTCCACTTGAAGTTTTAAACATGTTGTGTTATTTCTCGAAGTTTAACAGATAAAGCTTGTTCTGTTTTTGTTGTTCTTTTATCAACTCTCACTGCAGATTGACCCCATATTCAATGTATATTCATTTTTTATCTGTGTTTTCATATACAGTCATTGTTAGTTACTCTGTGTGTAATTAGAAAAACAACAAAAAAAACTATTGTTGTAATTTTGCATTTTTGATCCCTTTCACACACACGCAAAAATGAAAAATCTACCAGTGAGCCAGTTTTGCTCTTTAAATGAACCACTATCTGCACTCTTTGCGCCTTTTCTTTGGTTGAATCTCAGCACGTGATGTTTTCAGGTTTAATATTGCATGAAAATTCCTGATGATTTTGCCTTTTATAAAAACTAAAATAAATTCTGTCTGCAGCTCTGTGTTACCCAAGCTGCAGCCACAGTAAAGATGCATGTCTTTCTGGACCTAGAGATTCATGCCACAGTGGAAATGATGCAGTGAACTGAAGGCACCGTGTTTCCTGTGAAGCACGAGGAAAGCTCAGGTGATGTAACGCTCTTCATACCTTCAGCCTCAAAGTCAGTCCAGCTGCTCAGAGCAAGCAGGAAACAAAAAAAATCAACTACAGAGCCAGAAAACCGAGAAACGAGACTCAAGTTTTTCTCTTTTTAAAGGCTAAAATTATGGATTTCACTGCTGCCGTTTACATTCTGACCATCACAATAAACATGGTGAGTTTACTTTTCAAAGAAATGACTTTAATTAAAGAAATCATTAGGTAAAGGAGAAGGCTAGGGGATTCTTTTGAATACAAAAATGTTTTTTTGTTTGTCTTTTTCTGTCAGGTTGGCTCGATATATTCACACTGTTCCATCATTTTACATCTGCAACAGAAAGAAAAGGAGTGTAACCTCAAAATGAAGACCGCAGCATCGCTTCATTCAGGCAGGAATAAAACTGCAGGTATCCTTTCCTCAGGACAGCGTGTGAGGTTATATCAGAGATAAAGAGAAGATTATAACTATGTCTCTTTGGGTGACAGGTTGTGTGATGGACTGGGATGGAGTCAGCTGTTGGCCGACTGCCTCTGAAGGAGAAATCATCTCCATCCGCTGTCCTCTGCTGCTGAAGCATGAAACTCCTCCAGGTGAACAAAATCATCGGCAGGTACAAAGAACATGAGCATTTCTAAGGAGATGTACTGGTTAGTTCTATCAGACATGAAGTACAGATTTTACAAGCTTTGATAGATAGATAGAAAGAAAGAAAGAAAGAAAGAAAGAAAGAAAGAAAGAAAGAAAGAATTCCTCTAGGGGCTGCAGAACTGCAGTTTGAACACTTTAAGGTTCATTTAAAGTCTTCAAAAATCATTTTCCACAGCTTTCATCACCGGGAGTTGTATCGTCCGAGGCTGGAGCAAACCAAGCCTGCCCTATTACAAAGCCTGTCATGATGAAGCTCATGAGCAGGATGAAGATGTGGGGAAGGAGGTGTGGATGCGTGCTGCAGGTTTATTGTAGCAACTCAGTTTCATCAAAGGGTTTCCACTCATTTAAATATATTTAGCCAGCAGGAAGAGACAGATTTGGTTCTTTGTGCCTGAGAGTGATAAATATTTCATGCTTTGCTCCAGAAAAACTACTTTGATACTCTGACGTTGATCTACAGTGTTGGATATGGAGCGTCTCTCTCTGTTCTCCTCGTTGCTGTTCTGGTTTTCTGCTGCTTCAGGTGGGTTTTGACATCAGAAACCTTCTCATAAAAGACTGAAATCAAGCTTTATAATGAAATGTCAGAATAAAACATTTACGTGCTTTGCAGGCCTTTACATGCTTGTGTTATTGTAATATATGTACATATATATCATTGCATGAATATTTTCTTTCAGGAAACTGCTCTGCACACGCAGCTACATCCACCTCAACCCGTTTGTGAGCTTCATGCTCAGAAGTGTGGCTGTGTTCATCAAAGATGCAGTTTGCAGACAAAAACATGGACCACTGCACAGTATGGGGACAATGTAAGAAACTCATTTCTATTTCTTTGTTTTTGGTTTCCTGTGACAAACATAGACTGTAAATAAAAGATGGATGACACTCATTGGTTGAAATTGTCCACAGATATCAAAATATTTATGCCAGTCTGCAAACATGTTTATTTTTGCTATAAATTAGGGTATTTTAACATGGCAGTGGATGAGATTAACTCGCTTAAGGAGCCAGCCTCAAGTGGCCATTAGAGGAACTGCAGGTTTTGGTATTTGCTGGTGAGAAATGACTTCAGTCACTCACTCATATGGTTTGGACAAGCAGCTCTTGCAAAGGATGCAACCCACAGCCTGTTCATTATGAACATTATTAAGCAAGCTCAAAAAGTATCCTCATAGCTGCATGTGACGCGTTTACGTGACATCTGTAAAATATATCCTGGGTTATATTCTCTCCCAAGGGTGCTTTAAATGTTCTAAATATGAAACTTTGGAAATTGATTTACCTGTAATTGATGTGTAATTGAAGGCTTCTCATTGGTGTCCTTGCAGCTGCAGTGCAGAGCAGCGGTGACCTTCTTCCACTTCTGTATTTTGTCTAACTTCTCCTGGTTGCTGGTGGAGGGCTCGTATCTGCCGACTCTGCTGCTCTTCACCTTCATTCAGACCAGGAGGCTGCTGTGGATCTACTCCATCGTTGGCTGGTGTACTCTGTGTGTTCCTGTGGATTTTTGTTTTTGCTGGTTTTTATTCTGCTTATCTCATTGATACTCTGGTTTTATAGGTTGTCAGTCAGTGACTGCTGTGATCTGGGCATTACTGAAAGCACAGCTGGATGATGAGGGGTAGGTAACACTTCAGTGTTCTCTGATTCTACTAGAGTAGCTTTGCATAATTCACAATTCAAAATTATTATTATTTACTTTCTTCTGGCTTTTCGTGCATAGTTGGACACAGACCCCGACCTCATTAAGTAAAGCTTTGGCCATGTTTAATACCGTTGTAAATTATATATGAGAAAAGGACAAACATTACAGGTCCCATTTAAATGGACAGTGTATTTCTTTATCTGCAGGTGTTGGGACAGTTTGGAGAGCCATTTGTGGTGGATAATCAAGATTCCTGTTCTTGTCTCCATTTTTGTAAGGATGCACTTTTATATTTCTTCACCTTTTCAGATGCTCCCCCAGGTGCTTTCTAGCTGCTCCCTGCTCTGCATGTTCTGCTGTGTGTGTGTGTGTGTGTGTGTGTGTGTGCTGCATGTGTGATGGGTTAAATGCAGAGACTGAATTTGACTATGTGTATGTGACAATAAAAGTTGTTGTTATTCTAAAATGAATTAGACAATCAAATAAAAATATTTCTCCTAACACAAGAGGTCATGGAACACAAATTAAGTACACATTATTCAGAGATGATTAAGAGTATTTGTTTCGGCCCTGAATAGGCAGGCTCATGTGCCAGAAGCTGCTGTTCCTGCAGTGGCCACTAGAGGCTGGCTCCAGCAGTGAGTCTGTCCCCATAGACCAGGGGTGGGGAATTCCGGGCCCTAAAGGCCGTTGTCCCTGCAGGTTTTAGATGTTTTCCTGATCCAACACACCTGAATCAAATGGCTGAATTACCTCCTAAGTATGCAGGCGAGTTCTCCAGAGTCCTGCTAATGACTTCAAGTGATTCAGGTGAGTTGGATCAGGAAAACATCTAAAACCTGCAGGGACAACGGGCCTCGGGACCTGGAATTGCCCACCCCTGGTATAGAGACAGTATACGGTCAGTGTAGGGGATGGAAATCAGCTAAGATAGCTCATGAAATATTGGGTTACATCTTGTTGAATTTAGTTCATCAACACACAGCTGTAAACCTCAGCGCGGCAGCAGGTCAGCTGATCGCACCAAGAAAATTTACTGGAGCTCACAACAGAAAGTTGTGATTCTTCTTCCCACAAAGAGCCACTACTGCTGATCTTAGGGTTCCTCCACCTGCTCAATCCCTCTGTAATCCCTTAGTATCCTCATTTTTGTGTTTAGGTGTGGCGGCATTACTGCGTGTGTCCTACATGACAGATTCAAGCTGAGTACATTCATAAAAATTGAGATTGGAATAACATTTGTATTCTGATGTAATATCCATCGCTTCAGGGTCGCAGGGGGGCTGGAGCCTATCCCAGCTGACATAGGGCGAGAGGCAGGGTACACCCTGGACAGGTCGCCAGCCTGTCGCAGGGCCAACACAGAAACACAGACAACCATTCACACTCACACCTATTAACCTAACCCCAGTAAGTGCATGTCTTTGGACTGTGGGAGGAAACCCACGCACACACGGGGAGAACATGCAAACTCCACACGGTGAGAGAGAGGCCGGGCCAAGGTGGAATCAAACCCAGGCCTTCCAGATGGTATTCAAACTGTGAGGCAGCAGTGCTAACCACCACGCCACCGTGCTTCTGATGTAATATAATTTTGGTAATATATTAAAAGAGCAGGTTCAGTTAGCTTTACAAAGCTAACTGTCTGGTGTTGTGATAATCACAATCCAGCCATCAATGCAAACAAAATTTAAAAAAACTTGGTGCTGGATCATCGAGCTGACCATGTCACAGTGTTTATAATGAAGAAATGAATCAAGATGTTTTCTTGTTTGCAGCAAAATTAAACCAGCCGGCTGCCGTGTGCTGTACAGGGACACTGGGTTGAACTGTGGCTCACCAATCAGCTGTTAGACTTTCTGTTCTCTAAACATCCAAACCGTGACACCCAGAACAGGATCAGTACAGTTTGATGATGTGGAAATGAGGACGTGTCCTCCAACATGACAGATGGCAGTGCCTTTTTTTTCTTTTAGTTTGCTTTCTTTTAAGACTGAACACCACCTGACCGTAATGGATTTAACCCAGAATCAGGGATCATCTCTGACACATTAATAATGTAAGCTAGGACACATCACACCATCGAGCACGCAGCTGTGGCTGCCCTCAATATCCTGGAGCTGAGTGACACTAACACAGTCATCTGCAAACTTGAAAATGCTCCTGATTTCATACCTGCTCTGACCCATGTTTAAGGACAGGATGAACAATAAGGAAAAGGTCCCTGTGGGGAGCAGACCTGATCGGATAGGATTCCACTGATCCTGTCCAAAGTGTTTTGATTAAAGTACGTGGCTGAGTTGTGTTGAAGCCCAAAGAAAAACAGAAGTTGAGCATGAGCACTGTTTCCCTCCAAGTGTTTAACATTTAGCTCACTAAATGCTCACTAGCTTCTTCCATGTGGCCTGGAAGCAACCTGCAGGGGTCAAACACATGCTCCGTTTGCCTAAAACTCTCTGATAGAAGGTTTTTGGGATAACTGGATATCTGAACAGGGGCTGGAACAGCATCCTTCCATACATTATAAAGATTGCATGCTTGTAAAGACTTCGCCCATGACACTTTACAGAATTTTACAGATCAGAGTCTTTTCCAGTGTTAAAGTGCTGATTACGTTTAAGCTAACCACTATAATCAAAGTGCTGCAAGGATCCACCATTTGCTTTATGATCCACAGATAAACTTTGTGATCTTCCTGAACATCAACAGGATCATTTTCCAGAAGATAAATGAGACCTCATATACAGACAGGAGTGTACAGGTGAGCCTGGTTATTGATTATTTTAACATCGGTTTTGCTGTCAGTTTCACATCCCCCTCTTGCCTCCTTTAGCACACTCGCTCGCTCCACTCTCCTCCTCCTCCCTCTGTTTGGCTTTCACTACGTTGTGTTTGCTCTGATCCTGGACCGCATCGCCGTGGGTCCTCGACTCCACCTGGAGCTAATTTTAGGCTCCTTCCAGGTAACTGCCAATTAAAAGACAAACAGAATGAAAATGAAAAATGTCTAAAATGTGTGATCGGTTACTGAAATAGCTGCTTGCATTTTTTCCTGTGGTCTCGCGGCTTTATTGTTGCTATGTTGTGCTGCTTTCTGAATGGAGAGGTGAGCTTGTTTTTTCTCCACCAGAGCCAGATTAGTCCAAATGAACAGCAATAAAAACATATGATGTCATTATCCAGGTCCCAAAGGAAATCCAGCAGGCAGTGAAACAAGGCTTTCCTGGGACAAAGAGCAGAGCCGTGAATCAGCCGACCGAGGAAGACACACATCCTTAAAGTCCTCATTTCTTCTTCAGCAGAGACAATGTGTACCAGCTCTGAGATAGTTCTGCATTCATGCACATTCATCTAAAACGCATTTCACACCAAAGAGCCGCCCTCTGAAAGGTGCTGATGATTCATTAAAAGTTATAGTCGTGTTTCAGCAGCTGCCACTATTACAGTTCACATGTTGTTTTGCTCACGCCCTTCATCATTACACGAATTTAGCTTCATGCACATAAAGACTGTGTAAATGTTTTTTGTTTTTTTTTTGCAAATATGTAACAAACAGTGTGACTTGCTGTGTGATTTATTGTGCCAACCGTTTTTCCCTTTGCTTCAGTTTTGGTGAGTGAAATACACAGACAGCATCAAAGATGGACATAGTTTGAAAAGTGATTCAAAAGCAAAATGACCACAAAGAGACACAAAATGAGCAGAAAACAGCTCAAAGCGTCTTTACAAAATGTGCAACAAGCAAGAAGTGACAGAAATACTACAAGAAGTGGACAGCGCTGCTGCAGCTGCATCACTCACAACACATGCAAACGGGCCACAAATAGGGATACGGAAAGGGATGTCCAACCCATTTCTAACAAGTTGTAAATAAAAACAAAATGCAGTGATCTCCTTATCCCATAAACCATATTTTACTCACAACAGAATATGGAAAATATCAAATGCTTAAACTTAGAAAATGCCACAATTTAAGGAAATAAGGTCATTTTGTATTTGATGGCAGCAACATGTCTTAGGAACACTGGGACAGATCCAGACTTCCTGCTGTGCAGCTTCCCGACTGTGAACATCTGGAAACTGTGGACAGCAGCTGCTGCACGTTGGGAATGTTGTCCCATTCTCCTCTGATAGAGGACTGTAGCAGCTCAGCAGTGCCGGGTCTTTGTTGTATTTTTGGGTTCCTGATGCTCCAGATGTTCTCAGCTGGTCAAAGGTCTGGACTGCAGGCTGGTTCAGCACCCGGACTCCTCTGCTCTGAAGTCATGCTGCTGGAACAGCCGCAGGATGCAGTTTAGCATCGTCCCGCTGAAATATGTAAGTGCTCCTCTGAAACACGTTCTCTGAATGGGAGCACATGTTGCTGTGAAACTTGGATATACCGGTCAGCACCGATGGAGCCTTTTCAGATGTGCCAGCTGCCAAATCCATTGGCACACCCTCTCCCCTTTAATCCAGAGCACTGTGTTTTCATCTTTGGATTCATCTAATGTCAGAGCAGTTTTCTACTTTGCCTCAGACCATTTTAAATGAGCTTTGGCCCCCAGGAGATGGCACTGTTTCTAAATCATGTTCACATGAATCATGTAATCATATTATGTACTGCAGATGATGAGATGTTCAAAGTTGTGACAATTTGATGTTATTCTGAAATTGTTCCATAATTTGTAGATGCGGTTTTTTGCAGATTGTTTGCAGATTGTTTGCAGTATGTTATGTATGTTTGCAGATTGGTGACCCTTTGCCTCTCTAAGATGTTTGTTTTATCCTCCGTCATGTCTCCGATCTGCTGCTGGTTCAGTTGAATGGTTCAGAAATGTTCCTGCAGGTTTTTCTGTTTAGTGCCGCTGACCTTTCCAGCCCTTTGTTGCTCCCATCCCAACTTTTCTGAAACATGTTGCTGCCATCAAAGTCAACATGAGCTGATATTGTTCTTAAGATTGTAAAAATGTCTATTTAAACATTCGGTATGCTTTCCATGTTCGACTGTTAATAAAATACAAGTTTATAAGAGCTACAGATCATTGCATTCTGTTTTTACACAGTGTCCCAACCTTTTTGGAATCAGGGTTGTAAACTGAGGACAAAGAGACTCAGTGGCTGCATTGAGGCAAACCACATGTGTGTGTTGTTCATGATAGTTTTGTGTATTTCATTCTGGGCCTAGCAGTCTGACTAGTTCCTCCCTATTTTCATTGTTTTCTTCATCATGTCTGTGTCTGAGCTCTGACTTGGCAGCAGCTTCATGTGTACACGGGCACAGACCCCCCGTCAGAGACCTCAGAGGCCCCCAGGTACAAAGACACAGTGAGCAGGCATGAATGAATCAAAGGAACCCTTTTATGAAACGGATTCGTTCTCTGTTCTCTGATTGTTTCCAGTCGCAGTTGGTGAATATGATAAAGTGGGAACATTTAGCACAGGGAGAGTTTAAAAAGGGGTCTCCAAGCAGAGAAAAGCATTCCCACCCTCCCCTTCTTCCTTTCTGAATGGTCTAACCCACACGGTTCACATGGTGCCCTCCCCCCATGTGTATGTTGTCTTTGCCTAATATAGTGCTGAGTGATCCGGCTGCACAGCCTCAGGACTGTGACATTAGATTTCATCCAGCCTGTGTGTGTCTCTGAGACAGAAAAAAGCTGCGGCCATCTCTGCACAGCTTTACAATGAACGGTGCAATGAATGGGAACGAAGAGCACGCTCCTCACGACTTCATGTTCACCTCTGAGTCTGTGGGCGAGGGACATCCCGGTGAGTAGACGAGTGCTGCTTTTCATGTGATAAATTGTTCTCAATGCTTCAGTGATCATCGATGGCTTTGAGGAATGTGCTGAATCCCAATCAGCGCACCATAAAAAGTGTTTGCAGAGCTGTGAGGATGAATTCTGGACTGGGAAAAGTTTTGGGAAAACTTTAGTTGCAGCACAAGCAGAAGTTTGGATCATTTGAAGCTGAGTGACAATCCTCATGTTGTCTTAGTTTAAAGAGTCACTGCCGGAGCTGTTTCTGTGACATATGTTCTTACTTCATACTTCAGTCTGAAGTAAGTGGACTCAAATGGAATTCAAAAGGAAAAATGGGTCCTCCGAAAAATATTAAATGATGGGACTCAAATACAGCTTTGAGTTTATGATCTTATTTGCATGATCACAGTTTTTTTTAATGTTCCAAAAACTTTCATTCATCTCAGAGCTTCATTTTTCCTTGATCCCTTCAGGAAGTGACTGAAGGACAGATTTAAGCTCATCAGAGTTTACATTGTTAGAATTTAGTGGAACGCATCAGAGGTCGCGCATGCCGGACATCGTTTTAATAAATCAAATAATCAGTTAAATATTCAGCTGCACAAATAATCTGAGTTTTGAGGTGAGTTTTAAAGACATGTGTGGCTCAAGTGGCAGAAAAAAGTAACATAAAAGAATTCCTGCATTCAGAATCATCCATAAGCACTGAAGCATTTACACCTACATGCAGTGAAAATGCAGAAACTCCAGTCTAAAAAACGATTTTAGTGAAAGTTAACAGAAGTGGAAAATCCATGTTTTCAGATTGAAACATTAAAATTTGCATTAATGTAACAATAACATTTGTGCATTTTTAAGGACAGCAAAAAAAAAATCACATCATGTCCATCATGTTCAAGCAGTTGATCATAAAGCAGGAGACAGTAGAAGCATCAGTACCGCAGTGCTGTGACAGCTTGGCAGTGCTTTGCTGATCTGATGGAGTTACAGTACAGTGTAACGTGTCACACTAATGTGCATTCACCAAATCCAGGCTATTCATAGTCCTGTAATTCCCAACAGGAACGATGTGTAGTACTCTGATGGAGCGGGAAACCTGATATTTCCAGACCCTGCTGAGATGTGGGTTCAGACATGTGCAGAAAGGGTCACACGAGGAAACGAAGCGGTGCACATGCAGCTATCGGTGCCTTTAAATCTTTTTTTCTTTTCCAGATAAGATATGTGACCAGATCAGTGATGCTGTGCTGGATGCTCACCTGAGCCAAGACCCTGACGCAAAGGTGGCTTGTGGTGAGTTTGAGTTTTTTTCAGCAGGAGGAAGAGGGAAGTTCAGGGGACAGAGAAGACAAAGATGGCATTATAAAAAGGATTCCTTTACCCACAGCGGTCTGCATGACCAGTGAGGCATTAAAAAAGGAGCTGGGGTGGAGGTGGGTTGCTAATTGGCTTGCATTTTCTCTTGACTGTGGTGGTCCTGACTGATCCACCCATCAGAATATGATGTGCAGTAAATGCAGGTGTGATAGGATGAAGCTTCCCAACCTCCGTAATTTTCATTTCTATTTAATTTAATTTTTTATGCATTTCTCGATATACAGATATGCAGTTTGATGTCCTCTGTGTGCTCACTCAGAAACGGTGTGTAAGACGGGCATGGTGCTGCTCTGTGGGGAGATCACGTCTCGAGCCAGCGTGGACTACCACAGGGTGGTGAGAGAAGTCATCCAACATATCGGTTATGATGACTCGCAGAAAGGTGAGCAAAGTTTTGAGTCTTTGACTGCAGTAAATCTGTACCTTCATCTGCAGGACAGGCGTCTTCACACTAGCGTGCATCTTCTCTTCCTCCTCTGTTTTTCCCAGGATTTGACTATAAGACCTGTAATGTGCTGGTAGCCCTGGAGCAGCAGTCGCCTGACATCGCTCAGGGAGTTCATATCGATCGCATGGAGAGCGACATCGGAGCAGGAGACCAGGTCTGCTGAGTCTGAAACAGCATTCAGTCCAGTTTTTCTTCTTCAGATCTAAAAGTAAATTATAAAGTACTGCAGTTTAACCGTCCTCATGCTGTGTGGGCAGGGTCTGATGTTTGGATATGCCACAGATGAGACAGAGGAGTGCATGCCCCTCACCATAGTCCTCGCCCACAAACTCAATGCTAAGATGGCTGAACTGAGACGAACTGGGACTGTCCCCTGGCTCCGCCCAGACTCCAAGACACAGGTGAGGTCAGAGTACAAAACAGTGTGCATGTGACTGAAGCGGCAGCGTGACCTTGCTTCAAAAATAATACCACGAATGAGTCCGGAGCAGCACAGCGGTGGTTCACACTACTGCCTCACTGCAAGAAGGTCCTGGGTTCAAATCCAGTCTAAGGGGTTGCCGATTCTCCTCATGCCTGCGTGGGTTCCCTCTGGGTACTCTAGCTTCCTCCTATAGTCCATGTAAGGTTAATGTGTGATTTTAAATTGACTGCAGCTGTGAATGGTTCTATGTCTTGAGTCCTGTGACAGCTTGACAGTCTGGGATAGGCTCCTGCAACCTTGAACTGGATAAGCAGAAGAAGATTAATGAGTTCATTTACAGCCTCTCTTGCACTCTGGCTTTAAAGGTACTTTGCATCCAGCATCTTGGAGAACCAGCCACAGTTCTTTCTGGACTCTCTTGTGGCTCTTCACGTAATCCTGAACTGACTGGATTGTGTTAAGATCAGGGCTCTGTGGGCCCAGACCCTCTGCTTTTGTGTGTGGATGTCCATGATTCTGTCTGTATTGTTCAGACTCGTCCTATCACAGATGCCTCTATGGTGGGGTCATCCCGAGATGATATTTTAAGATGTTAACAGAGTAACTAACCTAACCCTAACCCCTAACCCCTGCAACCAAAGCCCAATATATGCAGCTGTAAATTTTATAACAGGAAAACAAGAAATAAAAAATAAAATATGATGGAAAAAAGCAACCATAAATAAGACAAAAAGCAGGCTTATAATAAGTTGGAGTGTGACACACTGAATGGGACACTATTTGTTGTGGAGCAAAAAGCTAAACCTGGCGGCGTGAATGACCCTGAATAAGGTACATGTTTTTCCTTTGAGGAAGTCAGCGGGGCTCCCTGCTCACATGTAGGTGTGGCAGAGCCGGTGACCTCCAGAATGTGCTTACCAGTGGAGCTGAAGCAGAGCATGCTGGTATGCAACATCTGAGCTGGGAGATGCCTTTTCAAACAACACTTTTAGCTGGTGAAATGCCTCAGATCCTGCTGCACTTGTGGCATTAACTCAAAGTAAAAGGAGGAATGTGGACACATTAAAATGCCAAAATGAAGCTAAAATTAGCATTTTGTTTTGAATGTTCACCACATTAATATAAACATAATATTTCCTCAGGTGACAGTTCATTACACCCAGGAAGGTGGCGCTGTGATCCCCAAGAGAGTTCACACAGTGGTGATCTCTGTGCAGCACGATGATAATGTGAGCCTAGAGGAGCAGAAGAAGGTCCTGAAGGAGAAGGTCATCAAAGCTGTGGTGCCTTCACGGTACCTGGATGAGGACACCATCTATCACCTGCAGCCCAGCGGACGCTTTGTGATCGGCGGGCCACAGGTAAAGAAGTCCACCAATCACAGCCAGGAACACATGCAAGAGCTCAGTACAACTTACTGTGAAGTGTGACCGGTTTGCATCTCGGAAACAGCTGCATCAGCAGCTGCTGGCAGGCTAAATAATCATTTACCCTGAATGAGACTGAGGGAATCGGATGGTCTGAGCTGCCATGTGATCTTCCATGCTTGTATGCTCGTGTGTTTTATGAATGCACATCTTTATGATCTCTCTCAGGGTGACGCAGGAGTAACGGGCAGGAAGATCATCGTGGACACATATGGTGGTTGGGGAGCCCATGGGGGCGGAGCTTTCTCTGGGAAGGACTACACCAAGGTGGACCGCTCGGCTGCCTATGCGGCCCGATGGGTGGCAAAATCTCTGGTGAAAGCCCAGCTGTGCAGGAGGGTGCTGGTGCAGGTGAGACCTCTTTCCATTAAAATCTGTCCTAAATGCTGTTTGGTGTGGAGCTTCTCCTGAGCTTTTCATGCTTAAAGTTCAGGTATTTCATGTTAGTCATTCTTTTGGAGTTCTGTGGGACAGCAGCTCCTCATCAGCATTTGTTGTTCTGCATTTTTGAACATTCGGTTTGTGAGGAAAAGCCAGTGAGAAGACGTTTGGCTTAAAGGAGACAGATGGAAGAAACAAAGAGGCGAAAGGAGTCTGGACCAGCCATCCTAGGACGTAACTATTCCTCCCTAAATAATGAGGCTGTTAGAAAGCTAAACTAAAAAAAAAAGAAGCCACGAAAAAAACTGACTGTTGCTCCATCCTGAAAGGACAGAAAAGAAATCCCTGCAAAGACGCCGGGATGTGTGGATGCTGAAGAGCTGCTTGTTCTGGCAGAGAGACCGTTCAGACACACCTGAGAACGAGGAAAAAGAGAAGATAGAGAGTAGAGAAAGGTGGACAATAGGATGGTTGGTATGGAATAACGACTTGCCTGCATAGAGCTCTGACCTCACAGACACTTTCAAGTTTGAATGGGAGAAAAATCAAAGGAAGATTTTGTGGAAAGCCTCCCAAACTGAGCAGAGGGTGACACGACGGGACCTTAATGCTGGGGGTGCCGGAATAACATGTTCAAAAATCTGTGTGTCTGTATCTACCTGGACTAAAACACCAATCAGAGTGAGCTTTCTGTCAGATCATCAGGAACTTCCTGTGTTTTCAGGTGGCGTATGCAATCGGAGTGGCCCACCCCCTCTCCATCTCCCTGTTCACCTTCGGCTCCTCTCCAAAGACCGAGAAGGAGCTGCTGCAGATTGTCAATAAAAACTTTGACCTCAGACCTGGTGTCATCGTCAGGTCAGGATCACACCTGCACTGCTACACCTGCTTTGTTGTCATGTGTGTCCAGTTAATGTCCATGGATATTGTAGTGAATTTCTCTTTGCTGCTTGATGCTGCAGAGATCTGGACCTTAAGAGACCAAT
>VUQJ01020143.1:24371-41072 GCA_015108635.1 Andinoacara biseriatus | reverse complement strand
TTTCATCAAATGCAACTTTTTAACATGTGGGCAGCATTTTAATCTTGTTGCTGGTTCAGATATTAAAATATATTTTTGTGTCAGCAGTTAAATTTATAACAGAACATGAAGCCCATATAAAATTATGACATATTCTGTTGGTAAAATCAGGTAAAAGTCACTACTTACAGTACTATACTAGTGACTTTTATACTTTTATACTATTATACTAGTCAAATAAATGCAGTCCGGGGTGAAAAGTACAATGTTTCAAACTAAAATTTAGTTGACTTGTAAGTTGACTGTAAGTATTATAAAATAGAAACAGTATTTGTTTAACCTCTGCAAAAAAAAAAAGTCCCTACAACATAAAGTTTACTGGGTTTCTGCAGCTGTCATTTTTATAGTGTTTTATAGTCTTTTTTTAAAAATATTTTTTCTTCTTCTTTTTTAAATTAAAATAGACTTCAGATCATCCAATTCCTGTGATTTAGTAACACATATTCCTACACATGCTGGCAGGTGGTTATATTTTATACAATAATTGTGCACTGAAGCACAGGATGTTTACAATATCTTAGTTGCAAATTCTATCGTCACCCCATGGCTTTTACCCTCTTTGTCATCCCTCAGAAAAGATCACAATAACCGTGACGATAATAACCATGACAATCTCATCTACAAATGCAGAGGCTTCAGCAGGGTCGAATATAAAGAGACGATCAATGAGTTTGGCAGGGACAAACAGGGGGCTGCGGGGGTGGGGGGGGAGTGTGAGAAAGTAAATAGTATAAATGGGACAATACGCTTTGTCGCATACAGGGAATATCCGCAGAGAGACTAATGGTTGGACACATTTACATGCAGACAGACAAAGTTGAGTTGAGTTGGAGAATCTAACAGCTTCATCTCAGTAGTGCCCCTTTCACTCATTTCCTGTTAAAGTGTCCATAACTCAGCGGGTCCTGAGGGTCTCCATCTGACAGACTCTGCCTTTGCTACATCTCTTTAGACAGAAACAACCTGCTGCCTGCTTGAGCACTCCAGAGATATGGAGGCAAAGAGGGAGAGCATAAAAAAAGGGACAGAGGGGGAAAAAATAGATTTTCTGAGCAAATGCAAGTCAGCAGAAAATAGTGTTGAAATGGCTGTTTAAGCATTTTGTGGGAATTTCCATATCCGTTGTTCAGTGTTCCCCTGAAATGTACAGAAACTCCCAGATCCCAGTGTTAGTTCAAACGAGACATTGAGTTTAGGGAGGGAAAAAACATTGAGAGTTTGGTGTGCTTTATGATGTTTAAAGTTCAGGAAATTATTGCAAGTAAAGCAGTACTTGTGACACACTGAACATATGTAACTTATTTTCACCTTTCTGCTGGTAGCACAAAAAGCTGTGGTGGCACTTAAAATATTTATGATTTGCACCTGGTGCTGTGTCTGCAGATTCACACTGTGGTGTTTGCATTTGTGTGTGTGTGTGTGTGTGTGTGTGTGTGTGTGTGTGTGTGTGTGTGTGTGTGTGTGTGTGTGTGTCAGAGAGAGGTATGTGTCTCTGTTTTGTGAAATTTTATGCAAATTTTGATAGAAATGCTGAGATTTTTTGAAGCAGATTATAGGTCTCTGATCTTTGGCAGAGAGATTCCTTTGTTGACATTCAGTGGATTCAGGATTTGCCAGGTGATTGTTCTGGTAAAATATTTATTTAGTTTTTATTTATTTTTTTGTCTAGCAGTGGAAGCAGGCAAGATTTGGGCTGAACAATCTAAATTGGAAGAACAACAAGGCAAGAACAAATCAGTGATTCCTAAAATAAATAAGAAGGCTCAAAAGATCACTAACGGATTCAAAAAGAAAAACAAAAGTGCAATATAAATTTCTGTCAGACTGAAAATCAAAGAGGTCAGATGCACCTGACTCAAGTATGACTCTACGTGGGCCCAATATTTCTCCTTGTTCCACACAAATGTAGCAGTATTTTTCAAGTAAATTAGTCTATTAAATGTAAAGTGTGGGTGCTTGTCTTTGGAGTCATCTTGGACGATATCCTTTTGTAAGATCACAAAAAACATCCCTTGAAATGTAATGACCTGCTGAGAAATTCGATAAAATGTTGAGCTGTAAGTAATCGAGTGAATAAGACAGGTTGACTTCCATAGAACTACTTTATTGACAAAAGCTGATTAATGCAGCAACTGTGAAGAGATAAAAAGTGAATAGTTTACAGATTTATTGTAGGTGAAGAGTTGTTTTCCTGAACTCTACTGTGAGATTTCTAATATAAGCATCTGCTACTCTCCAGCAGCCAGCCTTCCCATTCATGCCTTGCATTGTTTCATTTCTCCTGCTCACACGTATATTCATTTTGATTCCATTCAGACTTGTTACCAAAACCCTTTAATGTGAAATTATTGTACAAATAATGATTCTTTAGGGTCTTCGTGGATGGGACATTAATATCAGGCATACCCCGTCACACATGCACAATTTGAGTTTTTGAACACTGCAGTCCGCTGGCGAGGAGGTGATGTCATCCTGTCTGCTGCAGCACCAGCAGAGGAGGAAACCGAAAGGGGGGAGAGATAGACGTGTAAGGAGCAGGGGGGGGTAGAAGAGGGAAAGAAAGCAACAGGAAAGAAAAGCCGAGATAAGGACACGGCGAGGGAGTTCAGGGAAGAGGATTTTCTGTGATGAGTGATGATAGGGGAATCATTTTACTTGGTAATTTTGAGCTTCATTATAAGGAGCCTTGCACTGTCTCAGCCCGAGGACAGCTGCATGCACATTGCACGACAATGTGTGTTGATATTGCAAATGTTAACCATGGAGCTTCGAAGCAGGTTATTGTCTGTTTCTTTTGCTTCAAGCAGTATGATTAATGTGCCCGCTCATTTCTGCGCAGCCCAGGAGCCGTGAGCTTGTCCATTCTCTTTGGGAATAATTGTGGAGGGATTCATTCATCTAACTCATAACACAATCCAGCAGAATGCAACTGAGGGGGAAAAAAAACACATAGCATTCTTAGGCTGTGTGTGTTTTCTGTGCTCTGTGTATGAGCTCTGTACCTGTTTGTGTCTGAGTTTGGGAGATGGGTGTGGTTACCCCGCATCTTTATCTCACCACACCACACACTCACTTCTTGACGCAAGCAGATAGAGAAACATGCAGACGTACATGAACATGCAGGACTAGGAAAGCCTCACTTTAACAAGACCGATGGGGTGAGTGGAAGTGGACTGAGTCTGGGGTGTGTGGGCGGGGACAACTGTAGAGGGGCCTCAGTCACTATAGGTCACTTTGGTGTTACCATGCTCCCATTTGCTACGAGACCATGTATATTGTGTCTGCGTCAGCTGTATTTGTCCTTACTTTGATGAGAGGATTCTCCGTGTGTCACCATGGTAGAATCTGCAAACCTCTCATGCAATAACAACAGTCTGAACTCTGCTACATTATGTATAGCTTGTACCTTCTGATATTTATATTTAGCTATTGCATAGATGACATGTGCAAGCTTAACAAAATGAAACATGGGCAATTATTACATGTACAACCTCTATATGAAATAATAAAATATAATGCAAAGAGCATCACTTGGGTGCTGCACTGAATTTGCTCATTCACTCTTTCTGTTAAAAGACTTTATATACTCAGAGGTATGAAGGGATTTATGTAGTTTTGTTTGTAGCGTGGTGATCTGAACTCCGGTGACAGGTGTTTGTGTGCCGAGGTCAGTTTACTGCGCAGCTGTCTAGAGGGAAGAGGTTTGTGGGTTATTATCTTCTTCAAAGTGAAAGAGGATGAGAAAGTGTTGGATCAGCTCAGTGGGAAGATGGTGAACACGGTGAACCAAGTTAAGCTGGCCACTGTGAGTACTGGACTGGAAACAGACAGTCCAGAAACAGTAACTCACTTATTCTTAATTATAGCTGCATTGTTTTGTTTTGTTATTGCTTTTTGATGTTCTTTCAATATTTACTGTAAATACAATAGCTGTAATGAAGTAAGATCTAAATATCATATATTTATAAATCAGTTTGTTTTACAGTACAGCCATTATTTATTTGTCTTCTAATGTGTGGGAATATTTAACTAGTATCTTTCCTGTTAAAACATATGCATGTATAACTGCAGAGTAACAGGCCTCTCAGAAGTAAATGGTTCTGGAGGACTTAGTGTACTCAGAAGCCCAGTATTTAGTACTTTGCACTCAGGGTGCTGCTTACTGCATGAAGTTCATCTGATAAATGGAAACTTTGCCACTGTATAGATTTCATCTCCAATGTGCAGGGACTGAAACACAGACATTGTTTTCCTGCCACAATCAGCTGGAAGCGGCTTTTCCTTTGAAAGTTTTCTGTTGCCCTGCCATTGTCGTTCCCCTCTTTTCTTTTTTTTTTTCTTTTTTTTGGGTTAAAGTAACCTCTCTCTTTGCGCAGTGCTGTGCCATTGGTGTCATGCTGAGGGTGCGTTGTGTCATTTGTTGCTATGCCGCTACTTCAGGCATGCGGATCCTTTCTCTTTTTTTGCCCAGGCCTGCCCTCGCTCTCTCCCTCTCTCTGTCAAAAGAGGACCAACAACCCTGTCACAACAATAGTCAACACAGCTTAAAGCACTGCGCTATGAACCTGAGGAAAATGCCTTTTGTGGTGCCCAGCAGCATTTGGTGTTTTTCTTTTGGAACAGAAAATGAGGGATTTGTACAGTGAATGAATTTCTTATCTGTGTTTGTGCAAATGCATACAGTGAAGAGCTGCTTATTTTTCTTGTCCGGCACATTGAGATGTCTGTTTAGATGGGAAAGAGGATGTAGGGAGAGAATAACCAAGAGAGGAGATTATGTAAATGAAATAAAAAGGTGTGGGGTTTGCTGTAGTCGACTTTCTCCCTGTGGTTCTCCCTCTGTCGCTTCTGCTCCTGCTTCTCCTCCTCTCCTTTGCTCTCCCCCTGTGCCGCATGAGTGATCCTGTTTCAGCAGCACCCCTGCCTGCCTTCCTGCCCGGGAGAGGCTTGAAGCCCTCAGACACAGGGGAAAAAACCCAACACAGACAAAAACACTAGACGTGCCATGTGCCGGCCTGCGAGCCAGAACTCACCAAAGCCTCACACTCTCTCTCCCCTTTCTCCTTTTACCTTTTTCTCTTTCTCTCTCTTTCGTTTGCACACACACACACACACACATAGACCAACGCCAGAGAGCCAACAATCTGCTGGCACAACAAATACAACACAGACTGTTGGTGCTATCACACTTGCCTTATCACCTGAGTAACAGATAGACTTGTAGACAATATTTGGAGGTTTCTGGAGCTCACACGCTTCACCTACATGCCAACCAAACCCTCTAACACACATTTAAAGGTGCAGAAGCAGATTTTCAAACTGCACTGTCCAAAAATACCCAAGGGAGGAGTGAAATGAGAGGAAAACTGATGGACAACAGCCATCATGCTATCGCGCTCAGTCATTAAAGTGCATTTTCCCCAAAAAATAACCAAACTCTCTTTCTCTCTCCATTTTCCCTCTCTATTCCTCTACTTTTACGTGTCTCTCACTTTCTCTTATACCCCTTATTCCCCTATTTCCCCTTTTCTCTCTTTCACTTCCAGGCAGATGCTGGCAACAGTTTTCTCCGAGCAGCCCGTTCTGGCAACCTGGACAAGGCCTTGGAACATATTAAAAATGGCATTGATATAAATACAGCCAATCAGGTGAGAGCGCTCATTCACCAGATTAAATATCTTGACTGGCAAGCATTTCAAACTACCAGCCAGTGGCTTTTATTCATACTGCACGTGGTATTCTTGGCTCTTAATTTATGTTACATAATTTTGCTTATCAGCAAACCTGGGCTTTAACTGTACTGTGCTAGAGTGTGCAGCAAAATTAGAAACTGAACTATTATTTATTACTTTTCATGCGCCTACAGTCAAATCCTGCCAGGTTTTTAGTCTTCTGGATTCATATCTGCATTCTAACTTATTAAATTCAATTTCATAACATTGGTGGACTGCTCACTTTATAAAAAGTATGAATGGATAATGTAGTACGGTTTAAAAACATCTCCAAAAATGAGATAAATTTAGTCATTTTTCAGTTCTGCACTGAGTAGTACCTGCAGTACTTTGGAAATTTCTCCTATAGGTGCAATAGATATAACAAGTACGTGGTGCCATATAAAATCAGATTGCTAACCTAATTATGTTCTACTCAGATTTTCTCTGTTATCACCATTTGTTGTATGTACCGTGTGTTATGACTGTCCTGTGTGCATGAAGTCTCTAAAATGACTACTATGCTGTTTTGTGCTGTATGTGCATGCTCGGTTAGACTGTTAATCAGTCGCTGAAGGTGACAGGTCGGGTTTTACAGGGTCTCCAGAGGAGGTAATAAATGGGGCAGGGGCTTTCCTTCGCCCCATTTCTTCCATCCTGCCTCCTTTATGCTGACAGTTGTTCCTAGAGTGTCCAGGAAGAGATAGTATTAGTGGGCTAGGACTGAGGCCCTCAGGCCACAGAAACTTGGCCAAAAACCTCTATGTGCGCACAAGAGAATACTATGGCTCATTAATCTAACTTAGTCATGGTTTCCCTTCCATTCACTTACTGTATGGTGCCCTCAACACGTTCTAATTATTTGGTAGTAATGCTACTGTCAGGATTTCTGTGAGCACTATTCAGTCACCATAGTAGACCCCACATAAAGACAGGTTTATTTATACAAAATGGCATTACTGGAAAACTCCTCTGCAATGGCAAAGGGATACACCCCGCTCATTAAAAATACGATCATGTACATGCAGAAAAACCATGACACCTTGGTAGATGGGTTTTCCTGAATGACACAATTTCATTTCATTGTATTGTGGCTATTCAACGTTAATTTGTGGTGTTGTTTTTTTACTGTTTGGCATTAAATGTTTTTGATCTACAATGATAATCTACAGCATTCCTTTTTCACTTGTTTTAAAGTTTTTCAGTTAAAGTCCATAAATGTGGAATTTATTCATGACATTTATGAAAAGCTGGTATCTGTTTTATTATCTTATTTTCAGCAATGCTCTTTCGTCTGTTGGATGGTAGCAAATTTAGGCTTTTTGCAGTTTCTGCACATGGCTTCAACATTTCATAAGTTCTGTGCATTAAGAAGTAAAGCATCAAATATAAAAAAAAAACATTATTATTATTATTATTATCTGTGTTATGGTTGCTGGAACATGGAGCGAATGAGAGGACTTTTTGGAAAAAGCTGTAGATTGTCCCTTAAACCTCGGTGGTTGAGTCAGTATGGTGGGAGTTTGGCCAGGTGGAGGCTTAACTGTTCCTTCTTTGTGTGGATACCTCTGCCATGGCTCGCTCACCAGCACGCTGCCTCACTCCAGCCCCTCCCTCACTATATTTTCTTTCCTTTTCTGGCCCGCTCAGTCTAACAGCTGCTTCACTGCCATCTTTCTTTCCCTGTTTATGTGCTGTTTTCTAACTCACCTCCTTTTTTGTCTTGGTTTTCCTCCCCCCCATCATCTGCCTCCCCCCTTCTTCCCTCCCTCCTCTGTCTGCAGTAGAGTGATGGTGTGCTGTGGTCTCTCCACTCAGAGGAATAATATCAGTGGTGTGGGAAAGGTCCAACCTCACATGTCCTGTGCGGCTGAAGGAAGGCTGTGTGAGGTCAGACCTATCCCACACGGCTCGTATTCTTCCCAGCCACGAGACCAGCGGCCTGCCATCTCCCTCCCGTCACCCTCTTCCTCCACCTCCTCCTTTCATCATCATTAATCAAATGAAAGATTTTTTTTTTCATCTTGATTTTCATCCCTGTAGACACTGTTTTTGCTAATGACCACTTTGATTCTGAGAGTACCGCATGCATGGTGTCCAGTGTAAGTATGTGCATGCTAAGGTTTGTGAGTGCTTCAGTCACTGTGATAACAAACCACTGTGTCAGCTGGCATGGCCCTCAAGTGTTTGTGTGTATATACTGTCTGTTTGGTTTGTTTTTTCAACTTAGCGAAAACTGATCGTAGTGTGTGTAGGACCCTTCAGTGTGAGGTCTACTCTTCTCTCCCTTTCATTCAGAATGGGCTCAATGGGCTGCATCTGGCCTCAAAAGAAGGCCACGTCAAAATGGTGCTGGAGCTGCTCCACAATGGGATTGTACTGGAAACCACCACAAAGGTAAAATATCCCACAAGGAAAAGTGCTGCAGTCTTAACTCCTCAAAAATCACCTGAAAAAAATTAAAAAACAGACATTTTCATATCAGATAACATTTCTTGGAAACATGGTTAATGTTTTAGATGAGAAGATCTTGCTACAGACATAAATTCATATGTCTGAATAATAAATTTATTCTTATTCTTATCTTGAGTTATGTTGTCGCTGTGAGGTTGACAGTGAACCAGCTAAAAGTGCCAGCTTATTGCGACTATTTGATTCTATTCTCATGTCACTGTGTTTTAACAGAAAGGGAACACGGCCCTGCACATTGCAGCCCTGGCAGGGCAGGAGCAGGTGGTCCAAGAGCTGGTTAACTACGGGGCCAATGTCAACGCTCAGTCCCAGGTGAGACGGAGCTGCCTTCAGAGCAGTCGTCACTGGATTCACAGAGGCTTCTCTTCAGGCTTGCTATGTGAACTTTACTGTGAAACCACTGTAGTAACTATTGCAATTCCATCTGTTAACATGTGTCTCTGTTCCAATATTTCTGTGTGTTGCTGTTTCCTCTCTGTCTACATCCTCGTGTGTGCATCTGTGACTGTCTCTGTTGCTGTGCTCGCGTCTGTTCTGCTGCTGCTGTGCGTGTGTGCGTGCCTGTTGTGTCTTTCTGAGACAGAAGGGTTTCACTCCACTCTACATGGCTGCACAAGAAAACCATCTAGAGGTTGTGAAGTTTCTTCTGGAGAACGGAGCCAATCAGAGCATTCCAACTGAGGTACCACTAAGCTGAGAGCCATTTTAAAGAGTTATCTCCCAAATTCCTCAATCCCATCTCTGCGGATCCACACCCGCTGTGTTTTCATTCCGTTTTGTTCTTGTTAGCCTCTCTCCTTACATTGCTCTCATTTTCCCTCCACGAGTCAACCTCTCTTCTAATTCTCTCCGGTGTACTGCAGGATGGATTCACTCCCCTCGCCGTGGCTCTTCAGCAGGGGCATGAAAATGTTGTAGCCCTGCTCATCAACTACGGCACCAAGGGAAAGGTCCGCCTCCCCGCGCTCCACATTGCGGCACGCAATGACGATACGCGCACAGCCGCAGTGCTTCTGCAGAACGACCCCAATCCTGATGTACTAAGCAAGGTGTGTGTATGAAAATGAACAGGAAAATCTGTGTTTGTGTGGTTTGTTTTTTAAATGCAAAGGTAATGAAAGTGGCCCTCTGACGTGTCCCTGCAGACTGGATTCACACCCCTCCACATTGCTGCACACTATGAAAACTTGAACGTAGCTCAACTGCTGCTCAATAGAGGAGCCAATGTCAACTTTACCCCAAAGGTATGGGAAAACTAATGGCAATTGAAGGTCAGTCACCTGACTTGCTCTCTGACTTCTTTGTTTTTTGTCTAAGCTCATCTGTGTCTGTTCTACAGAATGGTATCACTCCTCTGCACATTGCGTCCAGACGGGGAAATGTCATCATGGTCCGACTCCTGCTGGACAGAGGGGCGCAAATTGATGCCAAGACCAAGGTGCAGCAGTCGTCTATTCTACAGTTTCCAAAGCTCTGCCTGGCTTTTCCTAATTTGATGGCCCATTAACTAAATCAGTAACATTTATTCCTTTCCAGGATGAGTTGACTCCACTGCACTGTGCAGCCAGAAATGGTCATGTTCGGATTATAGAGATCCTGCTGGACAATGGAGCCCCCATTCAGGCAAAGACTAAGGTAAACCACCTTAAGGCATCAAGAAAATTCTTTAACTCTGTTAAATGTTTTATTTTTAACAGTGAAAGCAAAAAAAAAAAAAAAAGAACAATTCAAAAAACATTTTCTTTTCAACTGAGTGTGAGTGACTCATCATCAGTTGGCTTATCGAGGCATGTTATGTACATTTAATGTATTTTAATGCGTGGGGTAATGGTTGTGGCTGCAGTTCTTTTTTTGCTCTTTCTATTTGTAAATGAAATGGGAATAGAGAGGTTTAAGAAGCTGGTGCTTCCAGTGGTTCTGAATTTCACCCTCCTTCACCATCAGTGCAAATCCGTGGGCTCCCAAGAAAACCTGCCTCTTGTCCTGCAAGGTGTGAAAGAGTCAACATTTTTATTTTATTTTTCTCGCAGAATGGCCTGTCTCCAATCCACATGGCAGCACAGGGGGACCACATGGATTGTGTCAAGCAACTTCTACAGTTCAATGCAGAGATTGATGACATCACACTGGACCACCTTACCCCTCTGCATGTGGCGGCACACTGCGGTCACCATCGTATGGCCAAAGTACTGCTAGACAAAGGGGCCAAACCCAACTCTCGTGCTCTGGTTAGTGACAAATGTACACAAATAAGGCTTGTTCAGGTTATTAAGCCAGACAAGTCAATGTTGCTTTTTATCTTATAGTCATGATAACTGTTGGTTTGCTTTCACAGAACGGCTTTACTCCTTTGCATATTGCGTGTAAAAAGAACCACATGCGTGTGATGGATCTCCTGCTCAAACACTCGGCATCATTAGAGGCTGTGACTGAGGTAACGTATGCGAATCACAAAAGAGTAGTTCAGATAAATACATCTAAAGATATTTAGATGCTTTAATAAATTTCTAATTCTTGTAATGCTGTGCTCCTTTTTTTATAGTCTGGCTTGACCCCTCTGCACGTAGCATCATTTATGGGTCATCTCAACATTGTGAAGATCCTGCTGCAGAAAGGTGCTTCCCCCAGTGCTTCTAATGTGGTGAGTAACTAACTGAAAGACAAACTTAAGACAAACTCAAATAACCATTCACATTTCTAAGAGCATTATTCATTAAGCATTCATTTTAACTGTTTGGTTTGTGTGTGAGCAGAAAGTGGAGACGCCACTCCATATGGCATCGCGGGCAGGACACTATGAGGTGGCAGAGTTTTTATTGCAGAATTTAGCCCCAGTGGACACCAAGGCCAAGGTAGAGATATTACACATCACAGCATAATATTCATAGCCACGACCTCATGTAAAAGAAACACATTAAATGTATTGAAAGTCTCAGATTTTTGATACGCGTATCATTGATTTATAAAGCAGCTTTTGCCATCCCGAATCCGGGAAGATGAAGCAGACTGTGACTTTGCATCCACAATTTGCTAATTTCCCTCCCTTACAGGATGACCAAACACCTCTGCATTGTGCCTCTCGGATGGGCCACAAGGAGCTAGTGAAGCTTCTGCTGGAGCATAAGGCCAACCCCAATTCCACCACCACAGCGGGACACACACCTCTCCATATCGCTGCCCGGGAAGGTCATGTGCAAACTGTACGCATCCTCCTGGACATGGAGGCTCAACAGACTATGATGACCAAGGTAAAGGCTTCCTGCTGAACCTTCTGATGTGAAATCTGTTTTTGTTTAAAGTGTGTGCCCAAGCAATAACGACCCCAAAGTAATGATTTTGCATTTTCCTGTTGGGTTTTCTGCAGAAAGGCTTCACTCCACTCCATGTGGCCTCCAAGTATGGAAAGGTGGATGTTGCAGAGCTGCTGCTAGAGAGAGGAGCCAACCCAAATGCAGCAGGAAAGGTGAGGAAATCACAACAGGCTTGACCGTATGGAAGAAGAGTTTGATAAAGCATTGTTTGAACTACCAGTCTGATTAATGTTTGAATCCATTTTTACAGAATGGTCTTACTCCGCTGCATGTTGCTGTTCACCACAACAACTTGGATGTTGTTAACCTACTTGTCAGCAAGGGAGGGTCACCACACAGTGCAGCCAGGGTAAATATATATTTATATATGGACACAAAGTCAGCCATTTTTCAAGCCAAGTGGCTTAGTATTGTGCACATATACATATTATTTCTAAACAAAACCTACATCTGCTTTCCAGAATGGCTACACTGCCCTCCACATAGCATCCAAGCAGAACCAGGTGGAAGTGGCTAACAGCCTGCTGCAGTACGGTGCTTCAGCCAATGCTGAGTCATTACAGGGAGTCACACCTCTCCACCTGGCCTCACAGGAAGGAAGGCCTGACATGGTCTCCCTGCTCATCTCCAAACAGGCCAACGTTAACCTTGGCAACAAGGCAAGAAGAGATGATATGGAAGATTAGAAGGATTTTTTTACAGTAAAATAAACTTCAGTGTTACTGTTTTGTTTTTGTTGTTTTTGACCTTTGTTTTTTCACTCTCACAAACAGAGTGGGTTAACACCCCTCCACCTGGTGGCACAGGAAGGACACGTTGGAATCGCTGACATCTTGGTGAAGCAGGGGGCCTCGGTCTATGCCGCCACACGGGTAAGACCTTTCCCTGTCGTGGTCTTGGAATCAAATGAATCAGCAGCTTCGAATATTTATTTGGAATTCTTTTTAATGTGATTTTTAAATCAATTTTCTATTCTTGAAACACTTTAACGCTTTCAAAAACATTATTGTATGCATTTCTAAAACATTTTTTCATAAAACACCAAACCTCCATATAAGATCAAATTGACATCACATATTCAAATAACAGAAGGCGGTCATTCAGACACTGTGACCAATCGTGCCCTTCGCTGTTTTTTCTTCACTTTCAGATGGGTTACACCCCACTCCATGTAGCGTGTCACTATGGCAACATCAAGATGGTGAAGTTCCTCCTACAGCAACAGGCCAATGTAAACAGCAAAACAAGGGTGAGTGCCTCCTTCTGGTTCTGGATGAAAACTACAGCAAAAGCAGCCTGGGTATGAGTCATAGCGGTTCAGTACATTCTGTTAGTAACCACGGTTACAGGCTGTTACAAGCGTAGGTCATGATGGTGTCAGGGTTTCCCAGTTGTTATGTAAGATGATTTAATTGGATCATTAAGTATCTAATGTGTAATACATGAGCAAAGACTGGGCATGGAGGATGTTTCTGCTTACATGCTTACGATATGTACATGTGTATAAATGTCACCGTATATTTTCATTTAATTTCCATTTGATTTTGAAGTCTAAGTTTTTTTTTTCAGTTAACTAAAATGGGTTTCACATTTAGTTTTGTTTTTTTTTATGTTACTTTTTTTCAATTGTAGTTACCTTGGTGTTTAAAAATATCACAAAATTCAAACAGTTTGATTCATATATAGCATATTTTTTTCTCTTGCAGCTTGGTTACACTCCTCTGCATCAGGCTGCCCAACAGGGACACACCGATATCGTGACGCTATTGCTGAAGCACGGTGCCCAGCCCAATGAGATCACTACAGTGAGTTGGATTATTCCTTATCCTCCACATCCTTATTCATAAAGTTTGGTCTTCATCTTCTAAAGTGCCTTGAGACAAGCGTTTGCTGTGACTTGGTGCTATATAAATAAATTGATCCACCACTCTTCTTTTAGCATGGCACTTCAGCTCTGGCCATTGCAAAGAGGCTCGGCTACATCTCTGTGATTGACGTCCTAAAACTGGTCACTGAGGAGACGGTGTCCATGGTGAGAAGTTTATTAGTGCCTACAGCGCTGACAACATGTGGTCACGAAAAGTTGAACCTTCTCTTTCTGCTGTTATCTCTGTAACTGTTATCTTTTTTCTCCTCTGCCCACCAGACAACCACAGAGAAGCATCGCATGAGTTTCCCAGAGACCGTAGATGAAATACTGGATGTGTCTGAGGATGAAGGTATTATCATTATTATTATTCCTGAAATAAAACAACATGAACCACTGTACTTGACGTTTAAATTGGTCACACAAACATATTTTCCCCAACTCATTTTTCTGCTTTTTGTTCTTTTTTTTCTTTTCTATTTTTTTTTTTTTAGGAATTGCACAGCTAACATTAGGTATGAATGTCTGTTTCTTAAGTGTGTGGTTCCATTTCAGCCTCACTCCATCTTTGTCTCACTGCTTTCCTCTCTCTCATTCGTTCCCCTCTGTGATGGTGGCTCTGGTTTCTCATCCGCATGCACCCATAGCACCCATGTCTGTAACCTCAACATGTCCCATTGATAGCAGTCTCATTCTCTGGCTCTCCAGGTGTCTTTTTGTCCATATTGTGACTTAAGTCATTCATTATTACTAATATGAAATCAACTATAACAAAACTTTAGTTGAGAAAAAATACAAAAACCTTCATATTTGGGTGTTGTATTTTTTTAAGATATCCATTAGAAACATGTGTGACTGTAATTGTATCTGTATTTGAATCTCTCTCCGTATATTACATCATTTGTACCTGTGTTGTGTTTCTGTCATGTGAACTGTGTTTGTTGGCTGAGAGGTTGTTGGGTTGGGGAAAAGACATGCTTAAAAAAAAAAAAAAGCTTTAAAGGACTGTTAGTATTAATAATAAGTCACATGACTGAGCTCTAAAAGGAGTCGCTTGTAATTATCACTTGACACCACAGTTGCCCTCAGGGTTATGGTGACTTTCAGCTAATGGTTTGGTTTTCCAGTGCGCTCATTGCACTTCTGCTTCAACAAACAGCTGTTTTCAGCAAAAGTGCACAGAAGCACAGTATATAAGGCAAAAGCACTCTAATGAGCTCGAAAGTCAATATTTGGTATGACCACCTTTTATTCTTCAACACAGCCTGAACTCTCTTAGGCAGCTTTCTTGTCCTTTCTTTAAGTGGTCTTCAGGAATTGTTCTCCAAGCTCCTTGAAGGATATTCAAAGCTCTTCATTGGATGCTGGCTGCCTTTTGTTCTGTTCTGTGTTTGGGGGGGGTCGCTGTGATGCTAAAAAATGAAGCCACTGGTAACCGAATCTTTACAGATGGTATTACATGGTGGATCATAATCTGATTATAGTAAATCCATCAGTTATGACAAGATCCCCAATACCACTGACTGAAGTGCAGCCCCAAACCATGACAGAGCCTCTAGTTTTACAGATAGCTGTAGACACTCACTGGTGTGCCCCTCACCTTTCCTCTGCTATACATAATGATGTCAAATGTGGAGTCATCCCTCCATAAGACCTGTTGCTGCTGATTTTCAGTCCTTGCGTAATTTGGCATACCTCAGCCTTATCTCCCTGTTTCTCTTACTTAAGAATGTCTTCTTGACAGCCAACCTATCCACTGAGGCCATTTCTGATGAGGCTTCAGTTCCATTCAATTCAATTTTATCTATATATTTCACATCAGTTGCCTCAAGGCGCTTTATATTGTAAGGTAAAGACCCTACAATAAAACAGAGAAGATCACATCAATCAGACAAGCTCCTTTGAGCATGCTCTTGGAAACAGTGGGAAGAAAAAACCTTTTTTACAGGAAGAAACTTCCGTCAGAACCGGGCTCAGGGAGGGGCAGCCATCTGCTGCGACCGGTTGGGGGTATGTGAGATGGCTGCTCCCTCCCCTTACACAGCATAAAATAAATGCCATGGTTATGCTGTGTTGGTGAATGTATAAATAAGCAACTGTTGGTCAGTTCACTGCTGTTTTCTGCTGCCCCCGTGTGGCCAAAAAGAAAAGCACTTATCACAGGTTCAACTTTTAATGCCTGAAGTTTAGAACACCGCTGACAAATAGTGTCACGGGATATTATGTCTTGATATTTTTAGTCCTCTGATCATTCACCCTGGCTCTAAATATAGAAAGTAGCTGAGTCGCTGTCTTAAAGACACATCTCATATCCGGAATGGTAAAGTGATATCAGCAGATTATCCTATGCACACCCTTGCATAATATGGTAGCACTTTGACTACACAACACATGCATGGTACACAAGACAGAAGATATGCAGGACATGAGCTGACTCGTGAACCTGCGGGAAGCGCACTCGTAGAGTCACTCATGGTGTAATGATAACTACAACAATCACTGTGGCTGTGGACCTCATGCAGACTCACTCACACAGCCTGCTACATTCACAAATTCGCACACACAGGGAAGACTTCCTTTTGTTGCAGGATAACACTTTAACATTGTCGCCTGCTTTTGGAGGTAAGTAACTTAAACCCACCGCAGTTCACTTCTAGACACGTTTTGTTCAAAGGAGAGTTGCACTGATGGGATCACAAGTTGTAGTGAAATTCTGTTGTTCTGGTTGTCTCTATGTTTTGTGTTCATCTGTTTTACAGCAGAACTCCTCAAGCATCAGTCTCTGAAGCATGTCTAAACTCCATGCTTCAATTAGTGTATATTTATCCATCCATCCATCCATTTTCTTCAGCAAATGTTAGGAATTCAATTATGCTCATCCGTGCTCTGATGCACACTGTGCTTATCAATAAAGGTGTTGTCTCTAGCTGCATTTTTATGAGCTTTTCCAAAGTCCAGAGCACATTTATAAGGTGCTTTTTTTAATGGGCTCTAGTAATGTTCAGGGATTCAGAATCACCTGCCCACAACATTGTCTTTATTGTGCTGAGCAGCAATTTGATTAACTATGAAAGTAGAACTATTCTACTAGAGCACAGGGGACTGTGCACTCCTTTTTTTCTCCTTTACCTGGCATTGTGCTTTGTTTTGTTTTGTTTTTACTTACTACATCACAGTTTTTGTCCAACAATCTCTTTTCTAACTCACACTCATACACTTACTTTAATGCTGACTATTCTGCAGAGACCTACCTGCTAAATTTAGCCATAAACACAACCCCATCAGGGCACTCTGTTGCTCG
>VUQJ01020131.1:13793-25761 GCA_015108635.1 Andinoacara biseriatus | reverse complement strand
CAACTCAGTATTTGCACTTGATGTTTAAATAAGTAACGGCTGCTAAGAAATCATTGTAACATACAGCCCACGTGCCAGAACTGCTCCACCAAGTTTCTGCAAAAAAAAGTTATCTTTAGATCAACAGGTTTTTAAGTTTATATGAGAGGAAAAAGGTCAAACAGCATAGGTTCCCTTTCAAGAAATCCTTTACTAACAGATGATAAAGACATCACTGTGTGTTTGCATGTGGTGGTATAGCAAAGATCATTCACCCTGGTGAAATCCAGACTAGACAACAACAGACTTTGAGTTGTAATAATACAATCTCTGCCACCCAAAATCTATTTTCACATATGCCACTGTACCCAATCTGGGTCACACAAGTGAGATCCAGACACACACACACACACACACCCACTCACACACACCACATTCACAAATGTCACCCTTTATTATAATCACTAATAGCCTCTGCATCCCAGACTATGACCAGCCAATCCTGTTAGGTGTGACTGACCGCTTCGGAACATGAAAGGCCAGGATTGGTCACAGCCAGTATGGTAGGAAGCGGATTAGGGATCAGCATGGCAGGGTATCTGGAATCAGACAAAAGCTTTGAGTATGTGTGTGTGTGTGTGTGTGTGGCAGCTGTTAGTGTTGGTAACATGTTAAACATGCAGCCTCATACTGAGGAGGAAGGAGAAGGTGAGGAGATAGAAGGGAGGAGAGGAGAGGAAAAGGAGGGATAAAGAAAGATGAAAGAGATTTTGAAATCTAATTCTCCTTTGAATTTAACATCTAACGCTCAAAGCTTTTCTTTTTTTTTATCACTTGTCTAAAAGTGAAGTCTGAACTTCGTTAGCTTAACTCTGGGCATGTTCATTGCCGAAGTTTTAGTCCTCTGTCCTAATTGGACTTATGACAGCTACACCTGCAAGCAAGGCTGTTGAGTATGTAAGATGAATTTCTTCAAGCGATCGCGCTGCAAGATTGATCACATACAAGAAGAGCCAGAAGGCTAATGTTGTAAGGAAACATTGTGGAAAAATCCTTCTCTGTGTAGACACAGCAATGCAGAAAGACAGCTGATACTAGTTAGAACTTGCATTACCAATTCCTACAAATATTTATGGTGAGCAAGTTCGACGAGCAAGTTCAGTATGAAGACCTTCCTTTGCTGGCATGGTGATAGTCATGAGTATAACCTAATTAATCTAATATGAAATGTAAACAACTCAGTATAACAGAAAATACTTTAGCTAACATACTAATTTGCACCTGAAAACTCCAGAACTTCCCTGGTATTTGCAGCTGTGATGCTTAATTATTAATGGCCAAGCAGAGTGAAATCACACTTTCAATTAGAGCACACTTAATCAAAAACAACCAGTTTCACTCAACAACAAAAAAAATGGAGAAATTCATAATATTTTAGTTTGAATTTTTCAGTACATTTTAAATCTCTGCTGCCTGATCTGTTTGATTTTAAACACTTAGCCTGCAGGTTAGATTTGCTCTGACCTCAGCGAGGAAAGAACGCCCCTGTTCTCGGCAACCGTACGAGGTTAAGGATTAATCCGTCAGCTCTCCAGCCCGGCTATGAAAGCAGATCATAGGATTTGCAATTCAGGAAAAAAAAAACACACACAAACATTTGAGGGATCTTTAAAATTCTTTGACCGATTGATGTACACAAAGTGTCAAATGGTTTAGATGTTGGTGAAATGCAAAGCTGAGCAGAGGTTGTGCTGAAGAGCTCACAAAAATGTAAATAATTGATTCGGCTTTTCATAAAAATGTGAATAATTGAGAACAGCTTCTTTCTCTGTCTGTCCCAGTTGCTAAAGTAGGTAATGTTTGTGGGCAATTTAGGCAAAATATTACCGACAGTCTGATGCAAACAGGTTCCGATCACCTTTACCATTAAGTGCGCTTTGAATGTAAAAAAAAAAATAATAATAAAATAAAAAAATGTCTGTGTTGAATTTTGTGCAGAAAAGATTTTGTAAAAATGTTACATTGCGAAGGCTGACGGCCAGATATCGTCACGTCCCGGCTCGGCTTCAGATGCTTTTGTCCCCCTTTCGCTCGGTTCTAACATTTCGCTGCATGTTTGCTATTTTCTGCCTCTCTGAGTTAAGAGCAAATTGGAACGGCGCGATCATAAAGTGACACACACATGCAGTGTGTATGCTTATTATGCGAGCCAGGTCAACGGGGATGACCTACTTCTCGGTTCTGCTGCCACAGTCGCGCACGTCAAATCACCGCATGGACCCTGCACCCAAATGTGGGTTTTTTTGTTGTTTTTTTGGGGGGGAGTTACATGGTTTTTTGGGTTGCTTATTGCTGAGGGATTTTATGCCGTTTCCTGAAAGCGATCTGATAATGGGATCTCTTTACACTCCCACCCTGAAGTGTCTCTCCTTTTAGGTAAATTTGTCAGGTTTTGGTGTAGTTGAAATATTCATTGTGCTGGGGAAAAAAAAGCCGAAATGAAATCAAATTTCCCTGAAGCTAAATTTTTTAGAGAACAAATGATCATGAACTAACTTTTATTGTAAAAACATATCAATGTTAAACCCCCAGTTAGTAGCAATTATCATCATCATTACGAGTGTCTCAGTGCATTGTGTGAAACTGACCCCCCCCCCATTTCAAAAACAGCACCGGCTCTCTCTCGTCTGGGCTTTCGACCACGTCACCCTCTCGTTGAATCATTTTTTTAGAAAATGGAGAGAAAGGAGAGAGCGCCTATGAAAATTTTAACAGTTCAAACTACAAGGAGAAAGGGAAGCTGCAACCTTCATGGACCTCATGTTAATGAAAGATTTAGAAGTAGAATGCAGACTAATGGGGGGGCCGGGCCCAAATATAAACAGGAAGGGAGATCAAAAGTTGACTGAGGCTTAATTTCCGAATGACTTTAATGCTTATTCTCAGATGCATTCGTTTTCCAGGGAGCGAGTGTGCATTCTTCTCAATATTAGCTCTAAAGTCACTGCTAAAAAGTGCTCTAAGCCCAACTCTACTGTGACATACTCGGAAAGTTTCGGCTTTAGATTTAGGGTTAAGGTTAGAGTAGTTTATCCAGGGTGTTTAGAAATCACAGGGATACAAGTTCAGTTTGATTTAACCCTGTCTGAGTAGGTGAGCGCTGAAATATTGGTCAGTTGCAAAAGGTTACGTGTTGACATTCAAGGATCGGTGACCATATAAAAGTTACCCTTCTTTTCAAAATAAAACAACAGGCACCAGGTCAATGGCATTTGTACCCCCTCAAAATAGAAATGTAGCATTTTGGCTTTCTGCTACACAGTCCTGTAACATTAGATGAGCAGAAACAGAAACAAAAACAGGGGAAGAGCGCGATAAACAAATGTCAATCTGATCCTTCTGAGCGTATCATATCTGTTGAATATCATATTGCCATCGGTAAGGCAAAGGTTACCAGGTGAGCTTCACAGAATGGGTTTACGGTTTGTGCTTTCTGATTTACATATAAAGCACATGGCATCGCTAAATATCTTTAGCATGGTTAAAGCACTGAAAGGAAACCGTTTCCCCGTTTGATTTCAGATTTGTGCACCATCAACTTTATGGGAAAATTAACACGGTTGAACTTCTTTATGTCGCAGTAAAATTTTGATTATTTTAGTAATGCAGGTTCTGTAAGAGCAGGTTGTGTTGTTGAGATGCTTCCTTGTTGGTGAGTTTGCAGAATCCTTTTCAAGTAACAGTCACTCATCAGTTTCATTAGCTCCATGTGGTGATAGCTGCGTTCGAAGTGTAGCAGCAGGTATTTTGTAGACAGAAGCAGAGGGATTTTTCCATTAAGTAAACCATGGAAATCTTAATCACTGTTACTGAAAAAGCTGTTTAAAAGGATCTTTTGGCTTTCCCTCGTGCTATCAATAAGCGTTTAGCTAGTGCTAAATTAAGGTAACATCAGCTACATAGTGGTCACTGGCATTAGTAAATGATATTTACCATGATGGCAAATAAAGCCAATACTGGCCAATATAGCCATTCAGCAATTAGCTGGGATGGAAAAAGAGTAAATTAATATATATATATATATATATATATGTACATATGCTATCCCTGTATTGCTTAAATAACTGTCATGAGATAATAATTACTGTTAGTAGTAATGATAGACTTACAGTAGCTGCTGACCTACTTGTAAACAGGTGGTTTTGAAATAAGAACCTTTAAAAGTGTAAAAGACATATATAACATATTTAATGGGTACACAATATCATGCTAATAGCTAACACAGCATGACAAAATGTACTGATGCAAGGAACCAGTATTAGTCTCAACACACATTATACTAGAAAAAAATAAGCATGAGGACACGTTTAGGAAAGAATACAATGGGATTGATGCCCATTATGCAACATGCTAACATGCTAACATGCCTGCTAACATGAGCTAAAACTCAAAGCTGCTGTGCGACACAGGAGCATTATGGCGATGTTAATTACTCATATAATGAATAGCACTTGCTCAAGAGTTTAAACCAAGCAGATAGATGAATGCAGACAGAGAAAAATACATTATTTTACTTAAACGTCTTTGAAACCAGCCATTACATAATACTTTATTTTGAAACCACCTAAATATGCTGTGGTCTTCTTTAGTCTAGAAACTAAATTGTTGCTCATTTTAAATTAAAGCTGAAGAGCCACGAGCCTCCTCCTTTTCTATACCCAGACTTGTGTATAATATCATATAAATATATTGCATGTGGCAGCAGCCCATACAAACATTGCTATAAGTAATGTCACAAACATCAGTTTTTGTTGAGAAAGAAACATTTTCCCCAGACAGTGAAACTGCAGGGGAAAAGAGGAGGAATACGACTGTGGAGGATTCTTCCACCACTCATTCAGCTTTGCATTGCCCCCCACTGAACACTATTGGTACTGACATTTCAGTGGCGCCAACACAGCAGACGAGGCTTTCACACATAGTGGCAGCTCTGACAGTCGTGGAGCACAAAGTGATGGTGGGAAAAATAAACAACTCTCATTTCATCAAGTTTTTCCACCACTCTGAATACCCCCCCCACACATCCCCCCGTGCTTTCTCCTCTTTGCCTCCGGTTTTTTTTTTTCTGGAACTATTTATTTACATCCACACGTTTTTCCTCTGCTTTGTGTTCCGTCGCCTCAAAACATGGTTCAACAGTGTCACCTATGGTGTGTTGAGAGGCATTTCATCCTGTCTTACCTGCCAATTTGGATTTGTGTAACTATGCATGTCTATATGTAAGCACAGATTTACATTTGTGTGTGTTCCTTTGTCAGAGTGAGGGGGATTTTTTTTCTCTCTCTCTCTCTCTCTCTTCATCCTTTAGCGCCTCCAGGTTTCCTCCCTCCCTTTCAAACCTGTCAGAGCTCCATCAACGTCTAACTTTTCTGGCTTTGTCAGGAAGTTATTTCTTTCCTGCCTCTACCGTCGCTGCTTCTGTTTGTTAGTCGGCTGACAGCTGTGTGCTGCAGCGGAGTGCACAACAAATAAACTCCTCAGACTTTTCCAACTCATATTTAATTGATTTATGCACCATCATTAACTTTCAACAGATAACACTCTCATGCATTACAGCGCTTTGGTTTTAATGGTTACACTTAGGAAGCTTTTTTTTTGTCATTTTGAACATTGTAACAACCCCATTTTGATGAGCCTAGAGACCCTGATTAACAAGAGGAAACAGGCTGCAGAAGGAGCTGAGAGTTAAATAGAACATTTCTGTGTAATATTGGATGATTGTGGCCTTGCTGAATGAGCTATTTAACCTAGTTTATCTGTTAATTAACAATAGCCAATCAATAGTCCTCTGCTATCAGTGTGGAGCGAGTCAAACGCAGTGAACCAGAGTACATTTGATTTGCTGAGCTCACCCACATTTCAATATAAACTTCATCGCAGGCTGCACTGTCACGTTTTTTGCCGTCACTTAGGTGCGTCAGTGTTCACGTTGTGTCCCAAAAACATGTGTGTTGTGAGCCTGTAAGTAATGAATGATTTTGTGGAATAGCTTTGTGGTTGAGATGTGTGTTATTCCTTGAAAAAAGGGAAAGTAGTCAGCATGTGCAGAAATCTTGCAGAGATAGAAATGTTCACTGACAGTAATAAATTGGATTGTATACATTTGCTGCCTTGTAGGAACCTATGAACTGACTTTAAGTTGTAATGTTTCTGCTTACGAAGCTCTTCAATGTTAGAACTACCTAAAAGGTACCACCAGGGGTGGTCTTCTGACCCCGCCCTGCAACATTAGCAGAAACCCAATGAAATCACCTTGAAAACATTATGAAAAAGTCATATTTAGTTCTGCTAAAAATAAAGAGTGTCGCAGATTGAACAGGTTATTGCCTGAAGGAGTCAAAATGACCCCGTCTGGCAGTTCCTGCTGTTAACAACAAGCTAATTTTTGACTTAATCTGCCAGTTGCGCTGGTGTGCAAAAAGAAGAGCTATCGGGCTTTTCTTTAGCCACAAACTGGTTGGTTGTTAAGCAGGTAATGCAGGGTTTTGTTGGGCTTTTTGTTGTTGCAAAAACACTTCACACATCTGATGGGAGTTAAACTGCAAAGGCAGCTTAATTTAGGAAGGAGTGTACTTGGAGCTCTTTTATCATCATCCTGCATGTGGAAAAGTCTGTGTGTTAAGTTTGTGTGGTGTGTGTGTGTGTGTGCGTGCATGCATGACCTTACATACAGTACATACTGTCAAATGCTTGTGGGCTAAATGAGATTATATACAAGATGCTGCTCACCCTACTAGATAAACTTCGCTCCCTCGTCTCAAAGCTGATTATTTATTGTGGGAGCTGCTGTATGTTTACATGACCTCAGTTTGATCCAGCGATGCTGTTATGAAAAGGTAATTCGACCAAAAGAATCACAGCACGCTCGCCTCGCTTTCAACCCCCCCCCAAGTGTTGCCAGTCGGCGAGCTCGGGTCTCGCTGGCAAATGATTTGATGATATAAACACCTCAGAGAGTCTCTTTGCTGTTTCAGATGGTTTGTTTGAATGTGTATGCATCAGTGTGTATGGACTGAAAGTGCACGCCTCTCTGAGGGTTTGTTTTTAGCAGTCCGGACAAACACGCACCCATTTCGCTTCATTTAAAGCGCGTAATTGCCAAATCACTCCCATCGCCCTCACTCAATTCTTCTGTACATCCCTCCATATTTGCTTTGTTTCCGCATTTGCGTTTTCCCCTCTGATTTAGAAGTAAGACATCAAGGCTGGTTTTGGTAATAGGACTTTGGACACAATCTTTTCTCCTCTTCCCATCTGCTTCTGCAGCTCATCAGGTCTGGAAATAAATATCTGATCTCAAATCTCACAGATACTAAAAGTGGCCGGACAGCACTGAGCTCATCTGAGGACGGTTTATCTGCAGCCTTTGTTTTTTCCCCAGAGGATGAGAGGAAACCATGCATAAAGATTGCTGGAGAACGAAGAGGAGATATTCTGAGTGCAGCAGTCCACTCAGATACACACGAGTCTTAATCTCAGTAAACAGTGACATCTGCTGAAAGGGCCGCAGCGTGGAGATAAGAGATGGCCCCAAAGAGCTTTGCATTTGCTTTTTTTTTCCTCTCTGTGTGTCATTATTATGCTTAAAGTGTTTATAAATGGGAGCATAGTTTGTAATATCAATTACCATACTTATCATAATCAAATGCATTCATACTCTCTATTATCTCTGTGCTAATCTGATATCATTTTCTCTTTTTCTGTGCGGTGATCCATTTCCTTAAACTTGCAAAGATCCTTCTACCCTGAGAGATTTGTTTCAGTTTTATTTCTTTTATTTCTTTTTTCTTTAAAAAAAAAAAAAGGGGGGGTGTTAGTTTTCTTTGAAATTTTCAGCTACCGTAAAATCCAATTTATCTTCTTAAAATTAACCAAAAGTGTATTAACAGGCCTACGGCTGTGAGTTCAGAAATGAAGAAATCATGCAGTGTTCAATTTTTAACCTAGAGGCAACGTCTCACAGCTAACATTTTCTTTATTAAAACTGACTGGAAACAAAGCCACACTCATTTTAACAGCTTACTGCAATACTTATCAGAGAACATATTCCATTTGTGACTGCGTTTATAAAAAAAAGAGCAGGCACCTCCCTTTTAGGACCCTCCAACCTAATCGGGGCTTTAAAACCCTACGTTTTGTTGTTTTGTGTTTTCTTCCCGAGTCTCCTGGAGACGTGTTGACAGCATGCACGTTCAGATGGAAACCACTAGTCAGCTCCTCTGCAGGAGAAATAAATGGGCATGTGCTCTAATTAGCAACTGGCTGCAGATGTGGCTGCACCTGCCACATCTGCACTGCACATCAAAACAAGACTCCCATTTCAAACCAAGTGGTTAAAGGTGAAAAACTACAGTGAGGCTGTTTCCACGAGAACAAGCTGGAAATGACTTCTCTAGTGCTGTTGATGGCAAATAAACCTTTTCCTGCAGGGAATACTGCTGACATCCAATTGTACGGAAGCCCCAAAAGGCCAAAAACAGAAAAAGATAGTTTCATAACCTGCTCTTGGGTTTAAAAAATTTTTTTTTTGCAGCCTGACAGATGCTTCCTTGATGCTGCAGTTAACATGGTGGCAGTTGCTGCTGATGGAGTGTGCCGTAACGGCAGTCCAGTTAATCCAAGCGTAGGGAAACCTACAGCATTCCCGAGTCACCAACAATGAGAATCACCAAAAGGGCAAAAGTGGGTTAACAGCATGTTTGGAATGTGGCTGCAACAAAATCCACAGGATATTTTTAGTGCATCTATATGTTTGGCTCTCAGTGTACAGAACAGTCTTCACATTTTTTTTTTTAATTGACTTGCAACGTTCTTCTCATCTTATTTTTCAATAGTAATGCAGATTTTTTATGACATGTGTTTCACATCTTCACCCTGGTGACTGTATTCTGACAAGGCTGACAACAAAGAGGGATTTGCATCTTTTTGTCTCCTGATGGAATGGGATGCAGAGCCGTCAGCTCCCGGCTTTCTTCACTCTTAAGATTAGGCTTAAGGTTTTTCTTTTTGATGAAGCTGATCATTAGGGCAGGGTCAGATGACCCAGAGCCATACTGAGGGACTTCCCATCATGCACCGAGCGCCGTCTGTTGTTTGTGGTCTCTTTATGCTGCTTTTTCCAGTCTTCTCTTTCCTCTCACTGCCTGTCTGGTCATACTGTGGTAGATTGCTGCCCTTACCTCATTAAAGTGAAGACCTTCTCCCCACCATCTCCAAATGCTTGCCCACAGGGGATTGTCTAATAAATGGGGTTCTCTCTCTCTAATATTGTAGGTCTGTACCTTACAAAATAAAGAGGCTTAAGGGAACTGTTGCTTTGAACTGGCGCTATATAAATAAATTGGAATTGATAGGCTTCCTTTCTGCTTAAAACTGTCATCAGAAGTGGAATGTCCACTGCCCGATTGCTGTTGGTTTTAAATATCGAAATATCAGTTGGTAAAACATCCTGAACTTTGTTAATTATTCTGTTTGTTTAGTCTTATTTTCAGTCTTTAGTCAGACTTAGAAAACCAGCACTTAACACCCTTCCTCTCTTTAAGTCCACGCAGTGGTCTGCTCCAATGAGATATAAGCTCTCCAAAGAAAGAAGTGAGAAGTAAGCTGTTTCACACCATTTAATCACAAATCCCTCTGCTTTCTTTTCCTTTCTCTCTCTCTGCTCGCCTCTATCTGTCTCTCTGGCCTCCAGACAGCTGAGCAGCTCTTCTGGATTTCGCTGACACTGCGCCTGGTCCCGCCTGGCCTTTTCTGAGCAGGATGGACACTCTGGAGTCAGAGCTAACCTGCCCAATCTGCCTGGAGCTCTTTGAAGACCCGCTGCTGCTCCCCTGTGCCCATAGCCTGTGCTTTGGCTGCGCCCACCGCATACTCGTCTCCCACTGCACCACCAACGAATCAGTTCAGAGCATCGGCGCTTTCCAGTGCCCTACCTGTAGATATGTCATTTCCCTGAGTCCAGAGCGTGGACTAGACGGACTTAAGAGAAACGTGACCTTGCAGAATATTATTGACAGAGTTCAGCGGGCCTCATCTTCAGCCGGGCTCCCCCTGCCACTGCCGTTGCCCGCCCCTCACAGCGGGCCCAACTCTCCTGGTGAGGAAGGGACCAACCGGTTGGCGCTGGTCCCCCTCAGCGCCGCCATGTCTAGCCCGAGCACGCCCCCAGAGCCGGTCCAGTGCCAGTTCTGCGAGCAGGACCCACCACAGGATGCTGTTAAGACATGCGTGACATGCGAGGTGTCATACTGCGAGGAGTGCCTCAGAGCGACGCACCCAAACAAGAAGCCATTTACCGGCCACCGGCTCATCGAGCCCATGCCGGACTCCCACCTCAGAGGGCTTCAGTGCCTGGAGCACGAGGAGGAGAAGGTGAACATGTACTGTGTCACTGATGATCAGCTCATCTGCTCCCTCTGCAAATTAGTTGGAAGGCACAGAGACCATCAGGTGGCAGCACTGAGTGACCGCTATGAAAAACTGCGGGTAAGTGCAGAAATAGTTTTTTCTGTCTTTTCCTTCTTGTGTTTACTTAGTTGATTTTTAATGGAGTTATTTTACATTTGACACCTTCTAAACACGCCCATTTTTCTAATTAAAACCTGCCAGATCTTCTGCGTCCTGCCTAATGACAGATAAGCTTACAGTCCTTTTGTTTTTTATCTTACACACATAAAGCGAATATTAAACTTTAATTCTATTCTGCTGTAAAGTATGAAATTTCCCATTATCCTTACCCAGGTATCTAACTCGATTATCATGTGAGATTTTATCATCTCGTGCTGAATTATTATCTCTACTGAATAATTAAGCAATTAGCATAATCACTGCACCATGCCAGTGCGCCAGGAGGGTGTTCAGAAGCAAGCACACAGGGTGAATATGGGGAGTGTCATTAGTAACAAGGCATGGTGTCTTTAATGAGGTTGCAGGTTAACGAGCACCAATTGCCCGCTGGGTGTAGGTGTGCTTAATTGAGCATGGCTATTACAGTGTGCTGGTAATGGCTATAGAGCCAGTGTGTGTGTGTGTGTGTGTGTGTGTTACAGCAAAGATCATGCAGAAGTAAATGTTACCTTGAATGTCCACCAGATGGTTTCCTCTATTAATCTGCCTTTGAGTAATATAAGCACTTTTCTTGAGTGTCTCCAGTGACTCAAGATTACATTTGCATAATGTTGGAGTATTTTAACGTCTTCTGAAAAGTGAGCGAGAGAGAAAATAAGTCGAAATGACCAAGGTATACCTACTTCAGTCCCAAGTCGGGCTTTCATCGAATTACAAAGAGCCTTTGAGTATGCAGTTATCCTCTGAATGACTGAAAACAGGATGAATCTTACGTAGCTGAAAATCTATTTACACCGTATGGCTCAAGCTGATGATGTAAGTTAACTTTTAGACCAGGATTACCTTCTATTTGTGGCATCGCTAGGCTGCTTATGATCAGATTTTAGGTGAGCACACCGACATTTTTTTTTTTTTTGCTTTTAGCAGAAAATTGGAAACCAGCTTTCTGTGTCACAAAATGAACACATCAATCAGGTCAGCCACCGGGCCAACAGTTTGTGACACACACACACAAACACACACACACTTTTTGAATTTTTGGACATGTTATTTGTCCACTGAAAAATGTTCCAAAAACACAATCGAAAGGTCCAGCTCAGGAACTTGAATTAGTGTCCACACCCCCAACTTTAAGGCAAAGGAGTGAGTTATGTGAAAAGAAAAACTCCCCTGTACAGTTAAGAAGGGAGAAATTAGCTATAGAGCACCGAGCTGTAAACATGTTTTTCTGCTTTAAAGTTGCGCATTTTAAGATGGAAGTCTATTGGGATTGACTCACTTTTGGAGCCAGCCTCAAGCAGCAGCTGGAGAAACTGACTTTTTTTTTTTTTTTTTTTTTTTTTTTTTTGGTTTATTGTTCCAG
>VUQJ01020130.1:18666-35408 GCA_015108635.1 Andinoacara biseriatus | reverse complement strand
TTGATGAATATTTCCTTTTCTGTCGCAGGGTCCAAGGGAGATCCAGGGGACCCCGGTCCAAGGGGCCCTAACGGAGAGCCAGGTGAATTATTTAACCATCTTATTTTGTTTGTCAGACAGATTATTGCAGGATTAGACGGACACATTTGTAAATGACAAACCAACACATTTTTGCCTTGTCAGGTGTTCCCTGTGAGTGTGCACCAATGAGGAAGATGATTGGTGAAATGGACATTCTTGTAACTCAGCTTTCCTCTGAACTGAAATTCATTAAAAATGGTAAAATATTTGCAGTTTAAAAAAAAAAAAAAGTTACCTTTAATTTTTATCATCAGTTTTGGTTATGCATGCTTTCGCTATTTCCTGTAATATAGAATTGCAAATGGTGGGCATGTCAATGTGAAATTTATAGAAATACAAGTGCTCATTTTTCAGCACTGCCCTCCCCTGCAGCTGTTGCTGGCATAAAAGAGACCGATAGTAAGGTCTATCTGTTGGTGAAGGAGGAGAAGCGCTACACCGAGGCTGAGGTCTACTGCCAGACGAGGGGAGGGCACCTGGCCATGCCAAAGGATGAGGGAGCCAACGCGGCCATTGCGGCGTACATAACCGAATCTGGCCTGAACAGAGTTTACATTGGCATTCATGACCTCGACCGTGAAGGCGTTTTCACCTACGTGGATCGCTCTCCCATGACCACTTTCAGCAAATGGAGAAAAGGAGAGCCCAACAACGCCTATGATGATGAGGACTGCACTGAGATGGTGGCCTCTGGGGAGTGGACTGATGTTGCGTGCCATCCCACCATGTATTTTGTTTGTGAATTTGACAAGGACGGCATCTGAGTCCAGTCTATGTTAAACAGACTGCAGAATGGACAAATATAATGGAGCAAAAATTGTATTTGTATTGTTTGAGCTGTATCTTCTATCTGTAAATATGACAAAAGGATATACAAATTGTGCAAACTAGTATACTTTCTACTTTCTTTTTTGCTTATGAGCATATAAGCTATTTATTTTCTGAACATACAAAACATCCTGATTTTTGTAGGATTTTTTTTTTAACATCCTTATCTCATACTCTGAGATTCATTAGTGTTCCCAAAGACATGCCAGGAAGTGCAGAGTTTTTATGTTATTCAAACTATCCACTGAGCAATATTTGCAGACGTACCATTGACAAACAGCGCAAATAAGCAAATAGAGAGAGAGCGAGCTGTGGATTGTGTAGAAAAATATACAATTAAAAGACAGATTCTGGTTCCCGTTGAGTGCATTTAATCAGAGGAACCAAATACAGCAAGAACTTCCACATTTATATTCATATAATAAACAGTGCAGTGGTTGCTGTATAATAAACATTTACAGATGGTTTGAAAAAAGAATGTTTGGACATTATTTTTTGCTCTAGAGCTGGCTGTGCTTATTTACTGCAGCATTTGAAACTATTTTATGAAAAAGAAATAGAAAAAAAATGTAAATGGAGCAGCATAGTGGTGCAAGACTTAGCATTGTTGCCACACAGCTACAAGGTTCTGGGTTCGAATCCACTGGCTGGCCTCTGTGTGGCGTTTGCATGTTTGTCCTGCACCTTCATTGGCTCTTTCTCTAGGTATTCTCATGAACCTCATACATATATATATACTGTATGTATGACATTACATGTCAACATGTTCAGTTTTTAAGCCGTTTTGTAGCACTGCGTAAATGCTACACATCTGCTAAATATCTTATCCGTGAATTGCTGTATGTGAAAGTCAAAGAATTGCAACAATGTCCCTGTGAAGTGTGCAAAGATCCTTATGAGTGCTCAAAGCCAGTTTCTCGTGTATACAGTGTGCAGTGCAATTACATCCAAGCCACCTTACAGCTTTATAAAATTCACTGCGCACCTTAGTGTGCTTTAATAAATGGGAGTTTTAAAGTGGATGGCACTAATCTTTAAAGGTGCCAAAGGAAACTCACCTGCTGCTCCTCCTTGATTCTTGACACAACATATCACACTTTGCCTAACCGCAATTTGTGTCATAGTTAGACTGGAGGAGCCCGTTGCTGGAGAATTTGCTGTATCATTACAGTACGACTTTAATTTTTGAAAACCATTTAATAAAGTGACTAAAACCTAAACACACTGACCTATATTTGATTTATACAGTATTAAATTAATGCTGTCAGTTATTTAAAAATAGTCTGTCTAACCACAAGAGTGTTTAAAATAAAAATAACAGATTACACTTGGCAATAATATGACAGCACAATGTTTGCTGAATGACAAAAACAAGACATTACATACCTTAGATTAGTTTGACATTTTCATCTTTGAAACCCCCCTGTGGTTTAGTTGTGTGATTAATCGAAGTTGTCTTGCAGCCCTGACAGCTATTGTTTTAGGATGGGCGTCCCAGCTGAGATGATATCCTATTGCATCCCTCTAAGAGGAATTTGAATATGCATGATGCATTTCTCCTAATAAAGCAGAACACCAGTCCCTTAAGAAATGAATAATTAATACTGAGATGAATTATGTATTTAATTGACCAGGAGTTGTCTGGCATAAACCAATTAGGTGCCATTGTTGCAGCAATCTCTGGTTACCTTTGTGGTAAACAGGACAGCTCTCTTTAAAAGTGAGCAGGCTGCAGTGACTCTGCTGCAGGTATAATCTAGGAGAATACTGTCAAAAAAAATTTGGAAGGATGGGATACAAGTTTTCTAGAAAAAAATCTATAGAAAATATACAGATAAACCTCTTTGGCTCCCTATTGAATTTAATATCACTGATAATATACTTTAAATATACTTAGAACAGATTCTAGAGGAGGGCATGGACCATAGATTGTATGGACAAAGAGATTGAGGAAAGTTGTAAAGTAGCCCTATGGTAACATTCAGTTGGCTTTATTATTCAGAATATCTGCGACTTTAATTCTCATCAACATTTACATAATGACCCAAATAAACACTGAGGAAAGTTTAAAGTCTAAAAATAAATACATTTCTATATTGGTGGATGAAACCTGGGGCAAAAAGTGAGCCAGTACTGGACTCCAAAAGGATGCGCAGTGCTTAACAAATTTATTATACCACCTGTCATAAAAACATGAAAATGTTTTAGAACTCTGTCAAAAAATTTATTAAAAACTAAAACTGAAACATTTTTATACCCAAATTTGAGCCGGCACACTGAGAAGTCAGAAATGAATTAACCATAACAAATTTCTGTTCAGTAATGGAAGTAAAACTGAATTATCATAACCAACAGCGTCACTTTTATTTTTCTGCTTTGTTTTAAAACGATACATTTGAAATTTTAATTATAGCAACAATATATTTTAACATTAAAATATCACTGCCATCAAAGAACTCGCATGCTGGTGAATTAACCATTACAGAAACCAAATGAGTTGGGCTAGCTGATAATGCAAATAAATAATGCAAAAAAAGGGAAAAAGTAGCTTGTAATTTTTTTTTGTTGTTGTTGCATGAATACAGGTCTATATCTGGTTTAGCCAAATATGTAAACAAATGGGGGGCGGTCGTCACCCTACTGGTTGCCGTTGGTACTGGAGGTTTGGAATGAAGCACTAAATTAAATGTAGCCACACAATAGAAGGCACACCAGAGACTGTGGATACATTTCCTACTACTACACCTCTCATGTGGAAGAACTGAGAGGGTATCTCCAGTTACGTCTCCGGAGCCTCCCGCGACCCATTAACTTCTGACACCAAAGGCCACACCACCGTTTGCTGTTTTAAAAGCCTAGGTATGCCCGGCATATTAGGGAGAGGTGACCTGCCACCGACAAAAACAATCATTGTTTACAGGAACGGAGATGCCTTCTTTCCCGGTAGAAAAGTAGTAGTGAATCCGCGGTACATGTCAGACTTTGACAACTTCTTGACATATGTGACCAAAGGAATTGAAGCACCTTTTGGCGCAGTGAGGAGGCTCTACACTCCCACACAAGGCCACAAAGTTCACCACTTGGATGACCTAAAGCACGGGAGTGTGTATGTTGCAGCCGGAAATGAGGCGTTCAAGAAGCTGGAGTAAGTATCAAGTTTTAAGGCGTGTCTTGTCTGACTTTACATGCACATACAGTTTCTTTAGCTTCATTTGTTGGATAGGGGATTTGACTAGGTTGGTACTTAATATTCATTAAAATATGTCATCTTCTTTAACCGTAGTACTTACTAACCTACATTTTCAGATAAATATCTGAAATAAAGTCTAATCTGTCTTTAGTATGGAGTCTTTTGGACCCAGTATTTTAGGCTAGTCAGCGTAATACTGACCTTGAGCTGCTTTTACATATATAATTATTTTTTTTCAGTTAGTTTTATCAGATCTAAAGATGCCACATCCTTACATACCTACAGTGGCTGTATTAGTTTCCATGGACCTATAAAGCCTCATTTGAGTCACATGATTTTTAATACCTTCCAGTTATTGTGAGATAGCAACCAAGAAGCCACAGAATAAGAAAAAAGAACAGGTAAGACTGCTGTTTGGTGTTTGTGGTCCGTTATAGTGAAATTAAATTGTTTTCATGTGTCATGCCATTACGTTTGACCATTGTGTCTGATGCATGGACACTGATGTGGTCTTTAAGACCTAAGTTGCTCATAAATGTCCTGCTGAGACGCATAACATTGATTTTTGAGTGACACACTGAAAAAAACACACTCAATTCCTCCTTTATAAAATTTTCAGATCCAACCTGTTGTTCACAGCAGGATAGTAGTTTCTGCTCGCTGGAAGAGAACTGCTGATGAGTCTTGCACAATAAAGTGAGTATTGATTTTAAACTGCATACATATATATATATATTTTTTTTTTACCATGGTGTTAAAAGAATAATGTTCTCTGCCAGGTTGCGTAATGAAAGAAACAATTTCATTTATTTATTCATGGATCTTTGTCGTGTTTTGTTTCATAGTGTCTTCACCAATGGAGCATTGCTGGTTCCTCCAGCTCGAATACGGATCCCAAAGTATACCCTTAGAAGCTGGGAAAATGTTTTAGCCATGGTTACAGCAAAAGTACGTCTTCGCACGGGTGCTGTTTTCAGGTAATGCCAGTGCATTTAGTCATGCATCATTTTTAAACTAATTAAGCGCAGTATCAGTGAAGGCTGTTTTCCTCTTGCCTTCTTATTTAGAGGGTAATGTGATTAGTGAACACTTTACAGTCGATTTAAATGCAGAAAAATGGTACTTGGAAAGGAGAGTAGAGGGACTTTGTAATTAATTAGTGATCAGGACTTGTGTGGTTGGGATGTATTCACTAGAATTTACTCAGAAATACTCATAGGCAAAGACTGCTTTGATGGATTTTTTAAAAAAGATGCTAAATTACCCAAAGTACCCACATTAAGCATAGTTGAGACTATCAAAAAACATTACTGCAGTTTGTTGTATTTCTTTATTTGAGTTTTCAGGCTTTGCACATTAAATGGACGCCCTGTCTGCGGTCCCTCTGAACTCGAGAACAACCAGTACTATGTTGCAGTCGGTTCAGAAAAGTTTAAGGCTCTCCCGTATAACCAGTGTGTCCCCGGGAGGGATTTCGTTAGGGAAAATAACATGACTGAAGGGTATGAAATGTGATCTTTGGCTTTTTCTATATGTCTAGAATAAATACTGGGTTTTATTCTGTTGCGATAAGGAAAGCAAAAATGTGTTTGTCAATATTGGTTTTCCGTTTCTTCCCTGCAGCCAAGACATTCTGCCTGCTACCAAAAAGGAGAGACGTGCAAAGAATGCGGTGAGTGTTGTTGCTTCAGAGTTTGATGCACTTTGCCATCTGGTTGCTCACTTTCTCATAACATGCTAAATTGGTACCGTTTTTTTCCCCCCCGAACTCCCTCTGGTTCATTGTTGTAGCACTTTGTTCGAATCACAGTTGAAAAGCGTATCTCTGCACACGCAGCATTTCAATTAACATTTCCCACATGTGAGACTTGTTGTGGGGGCGCAATTCGTTATGAAACACCACTATCATCAATCACTGTCTGCAGGAGGCATTGAGTTACCGTTGCTTTCCAGTTTGATGGGTAATTCCCACAGAGACAGGCTGGCCCACTTGATCAAGTGCAGTGAGCCTCATAGACGGATCATATGCACAAGGGGGACTTTGTTCATGGAAAACTTAAAAAAAACAAAAACTCTTATTCAAACAAGAGCTGGGACTATTTGTATTGTGATTAAGTTGACAGTGAAATGCTGTGAATCCATACGGGGATTGCGCTGCTGTGGGCCTGAGATGAACACCAAATCACACGATGAAGACGAGAACATGCTCACTCAGCAGGACTCGGTAGAGATGGGCCCCCACTGTGACGAATGTGCCTGACATGTGATTTTTCTAACCATGAAAGATGACAGTGCGGTGGCAGATGCCAATTTTTGTTAGATATAGAAAAATGTCCCTTGCTGTATCTCTAGCTTTATCTGCATTGGACTACCTTTGACTTTAGAAATACTATGAATATTTATAAGGTAAATACAAAAATTAATTCAAATGCTGGTTCATTTCTAAGATCTCTTCATTATATTAACAGCCATTCGGGCATGAAGCAATAGATGAAAATGACATTGTTATGCAACATTGCTTAACTGATGCATTAGCTAATATGGCACAAAAACCACAGCTTTTGCCATTTCACTTGGTGCCATGAGGTGGAGACAGAGACAGAGCTATTGCTGTGTTTTGCATCCTTCGGCTCAGTGTAGTATTAGTCATTCCCCAGACATGATGCTGCCGCATTTTACTTTCCTCGCCTCTGTGTCTGATCCCTCATGAATTTGTAAACGTGATCTGACCAGTTAATATGGGCCTTTCAGAGGGGAGAGATGCATATGACAAAAATTACCCAATCTGTCTTGATCCATCAGCTGTTTAGCTTAGTGATTACACATACATTTATAGGGTCATGTCCATCATTAATTTCAGTTTGACCTCACAAAACAACAACAGTCTGGATTGAAATGCCTGTAAAAAAGAGCCTTTAAACATGCCCACTGAGGCTGTGTAAAATGTAACCTTGTGCTGCACGGGAGCCATGTCTGTCCTGTCCTGTCTGCACTGGCGGTGGACCGTTTCTGCACTGCTGAATGGGACATCTGGTGTGGGGCAACCACCGACTAAACTGACAGCTCTGCAGAGTGTAATAATGAAACTCTCCAGTACACCATGTTCCCATTGGAAGCAAGCATGCTGTATATGCTGAGTTAAGTGTTTTATAGACATGATGAGGTAGAAACTTTTGAGGTAGACATAGCATAAAGAGAAGATTAATAGGGGAGAGATGAATGCAAAGAGACGTAGTGAAAAAGAGAACAACGGCGTGCATCATGCAGTACACTTGGTTATTATAGTAATCATTATGAGTAGTTAAGCTGTGCTTTATATGTGCTTCACATAAAGAATCCTGTGTAAAACGCCCAGAAAGGCTGACTAAACCATTAATATCTGCACTTTCTGACATCATTGATGATTTGTTGCTGCTCTCCATTTCCCCTGCTTCCCATGTATGAGCTCACTGGTTAGGGGAAATAGCAGTGCCTTGAGGAAAACTTTACCCCTTTCTGCTGCCAGTGTGTCTACTCACTGAGGACCCGGCTCCGGGAGTGGCTCCCACTGATACCATAGTCAGTATGGCTGGAGGCTGGTCAGTTCAATTGTTTAGGACCCCCTTTTTCCCTTGGCTATCATATCACAGTGTCCTCTTGTTGACTCCTGTTTTTGGCCACATGAGAGGGGCACAGATTACTTGCTGTCCAGCCCCCCTGAGTCCCCTTCACACTAGCTCCAGCACTCTCTTTGTCTCTCTCTCTCTCTCTCTTTCTCTCTGGGGCCTCCTGATATACACAGTTGTCTGCTCCCAAAGGACCTGGTACTGTAGATATGTAATGCAGACCGAGAGGCTATACTGTATGACCTCAGCTTTTCCACTGCCGTGTTTCTACTTCTGCTGCTACTTGTATTTGTACTCTCCCGGCTCCCCAGCACCCCTCGTCCTCTGCTTTCTCCTCTCCTGCTCCCGGCTTGCCACTCTCCCAGAGCGAGACAGCCTCGATTCAGCTTTGTTTATTTAAATATCATCTATTTACATCTCACCACCAGGGTGTCAACATGGAAAACAAGCTGTTCAATTTTTGATTGGCCAGATGGAGTTTGATTTTCAACTTTACCGTGAAGTTGTTTCACATCACTCGCAGATGAACTGAGGTTACGAAGCTGAATTAACAGCTTACCACAGCGACGGTGCCACTGCTCTTTTTGTCTGATCTCATGTGGCCGTGGACACCGCCACGCTAGAACGTGAACTCTGTTTCAACTCTCCTTCTCTGAATATAGCAGGCAAACTTCACTCTTCTTTTGTTCTTTTATTTTTCTCCCTCAGCCCACTAACGGCTGTATAAATTCAAAAGAATATCAACAGACTTTGCCTCTGCATTAAAAGTAAGCAAACAAGTGCAGAGACAATGCTGCTATTCCCCGGACTCCATGTTAGTGAGCTTGCAAACACCACTGCCAGAAGTGTATTCTGGTGGAAGCCTGAGATCACTACACTATCCCCTGAGCCAGCCCAGGGATCCTACAGTAAAGAGCACTGTAGCTGAAAAGACACATTGAGTCTGCTCTCTCTCCCGATCTCTGTGTCTGTGTCTCTCATTCTCCGTGAGGGAGACATACCTCACCTTGCTACCTACGGAGGGGATGAGGAGCCTGCGAGGAGAAAATTGCCTTTTGTGGAAGCATTAATTCAGATGTGTACCCTGCTGTCTGAACATCACTGAACTCTCCCCACTGCTCGCTCTCTCTCTTTCTCTCTCCCTCTTTCTTCTCTTCCTCTCTCACTCCTTCGCTCTCCCACCATGCAACTGAGTCCCAGACCTCTTTTTTTCCCCTCCCCTCTCCATCAATAACCTTCTGCTGTCTGCTGCTGAAGAATAAGTTATTCCCTACGACTCCCTCCCTTTCCCTTTAAGTTGTTTGGATTTTCATTGTTTGATCTGGCTTGATAAATAAGACAAATGCAGTTAGAAATTCATGGCTGCCCTATTTCATCAATAAATGATTAGTTTGCCACACTCCCCTGTGATTGATAGGTTGTGCATGGGATGTATTGGAACCAGATGGATTCAATACAGTAGGAGTCAGGGGGGAGTTACAAAACATATCAGCTCATGAAAAATTGAGGTCAATAGAAAATGTAAAAAAGCAGTGAAAAGAGAGAAACAAGCTTCCCTGTCTTGTTTTGTTTTACTTCTTCCTCTTTACAAAACAAGCAATAAGTCAGTGATGAGTCACAGACAAAATGTGAGGGAATATGCCTTAATCCGGGCCTCTCTGCTCTGCTCTGCTCTCTTTCGTATCTCCATGTGGTTTGCTCAGACAAGCTCTGGAGAAGACCTTGAGCACGCAGCCAGGGGCCAGATAAAGGAACCCACAGCCAAAGCAGAGGGAACCAAACAACAAGGGCAGGTGTCCAAGAACCCAGTTCTCTTCCCCACAGGGGGTAAGCAGAGCACTTCTATAGAAATATTGTCTTTACTGTCTCTCTCTCTCTCTCTCTCTAGCTGCTCTGTCCTCAGAGTTTGTTTTTTTTTATTCTTTAACACCTTCTTCTTCACTTCATTAGAAACCTGTTGGCTTTTGAAGACCATCTATTTGCTTACATTTGAGTAAAGTATGTTTGTGTTTGCAGCTGTACATGCGTAAGTCTTCATTCGGGCAGACGTTCCTCTGCGTGTGTGTCAGTAAAGAGATGTAAGTCTAGTCTGTGTTGGCAATACAGAAAATCTGCCATTTGGCAGGTGAAGGAGATTTCTTTGGAATCTCCGGCTGATAATTTCTCTTTTTTTAAAGTCCAAACAGAAGAGAGCTATGTGCTGTTTCAAAGTAACACCGCTCTTTTCTGTGAATATTAAACAGAACAAGACTTCAGACACGTTCAAGGGGCTTAAATCATAGATGAATTCAATCAGGCCATTTTGTTGAATGCGTATCCTGAAAGCCTGGTTAACTATCTAGGGGGCAACAGAAATGCTCTAATTTTCTCTTGATGTGGGAATCAAAATCATAATGAGTTATTTATCTTAAGCAGCGCTGACAAAAGTAAATAAAATGACAAATATTCCTTGCGTGGTTTAAATGTGATACTCGGTATGTCATTAATAATAACTCTGTCTGTATCTAGTTACGCAGTTGTTGCCGCTGTGCCATCTGTGCACAGTAGTAAAGTTGCTTGACTTGAAAAACACATCCTGGTATGGTAGCAGTCGCAGGCTAATTGCCTCTGTTTGAATCCCGTCAGACTTTTATATGTTGCGACTGATACTCAGTTCTCAGGACACATTTTTGATTATATCTGTTGTGTTGTTTCTTCCCTAAAACCACATTAGCAAAGTCCCTAAAGTTAAAAGGCTATGTTTTATGTCTTCTTTATAATTAAATCCACTCTTAGAACCCTTCACACAGGCTATAGCTCTGAGTAGCTTTCACAAGCATAATCTGGTATAAGATCAGAGATTTGCACTTTCCTTTCTTTTGCCTTTTTGTAACAGAACTACGTCTAGAAATAGATGTAAAAGTAATGCTAGGCTTTTTTTGTAGCTGCACAATTGCCTCTTTGAGTTTATTTTTACTACAGATTGTCCTTTAGTATTATCGGTGATGAATCTTGTGTGTGTGGTTATTTGTTATTTAAATTAAATTACTTAGGGCAGTTGAAGTAGATTTAAGTTCAAGCGTGTGTTTCATTATTTACCTTCCACCCTGTATCAAATCTTGCAGCCGCAGACAAAAAGGAATTTGTTTACAAGGAAAGACCAGGGTGACGTTGCCATATGAGCCACATCCCCACATGCATCAAGAGCAGCCTGTCACTGTCAGGATCTAACCCTGGACCCGAAGTTCACGCTGGCTGGCCATATTTGTGGCAGGGCAGCTGTGGCTTTCTGTGGCCCTTACGTCAGGGGGACCACTATAAATAAATAAATGGCTTGACAGCAACATTGATCTCTTGTGAAGTTGAACAGGCGTAGAGAGAGAGAGAGAGTGTGCAGAAGAATGAGATGGTGACTGCCAGCAGATGAGGTAATTGTGATTAATCACTTTTCTCAGAGGGCAGCGTGTTCAATGCACAAAACAAAAGAAGTGAGATGGCAGGAGCAGCAGAGGTGCAGGAAGACCGCCAGTTGAAGGTGGATCTGCCAGTTGATCAGGTAAAAGATAATCCCGTACTGCAGCACCGATGAGGTCTTAAAGCACGCAGTTATTTAACGGCTTGGCCTGATATCAGACAGGAAATAAGAACTGATTTGAGTGTAAAGACGCAGCGTTGCCAGAGCAAAAAAAAAACCCACACGCACATGGAGAAACATGTAAGACTCCTTGGCTCCATGCTGATTTCATTACACTTTATATGTCAGTTATTATAATTTTTACAGCTCGTCGTTGGAGACACACTAAAGTATACAAGTTGATCATCACAACAAGCTGTTTGCATTTGATGTAAAATGAAAGGGTTAGATGAAAGATGTGCCTGCAGCTTTAGTAACCCATCCCCACCGTGTTCTTTCTATTAAGCTTTACCTTTCTGTATGTTTCCCAACATCAAACAGAATTGAGAATATACTTCTATAACAGTATAATACCATTTTCTGCTCTGAATAAGGGCTCATGAATGCTCAGCAGAACAAGCTACATAAATATATAAATATTGTAAAATCAATACAGCACTACAGTACAGTGTAAGCCAAGGGGGATCTTGTTTTTTTTTTTTTTTTTTTCCCTCCCTGCAGGTTGAGGCCAAGATAGTCGAAGAGGAGTATGAAGATGGGAATCGTTCTGCTAGTCCCTGCAAGGCCTCCCTCCATGATTCAGATGACTTGAGTATACAAAGGTCTTCTAGTACAGATTCCAGGAAAGATGTAAGTACCCTTATTATTAGTTTAATGTAGTTAGTGTTTCACATTCAGTTCATTTTTACTTTATTATCATGTCTAATTTTCTCATTTGCTTTTGGATTAGGTCACATAAAAAAATGGTCTAACCAGCAATTATGGTCATCATAATTTCCATAATTGTAAGAGGGTCATGTAGACGTGTTTTCAGCAACTATGCTTTTATTTAATGTGCGTGTAACCTTTTTTCTGTCTCCATGGTTATCTTTGTGTATTGGGTATTTACTAACACAGCCTTTCTAAGGGCTGTAGGGGTTCAGTATAAGGTATGGAACAAAATACTGTACTGGCACTACAGACAGAGGATTTCAATCACCTGTGCCTCAGTTACAACTTTTTTTTAGTATGTGTTGAGAGCCAAGCTGTCGCCACGGATACTGCGAATCATACAAGTTTCATGGTTGAAGTAGAGGCCCATAATAATATGCAGTTGTATTTGATGTCTGTCCTTTACTCTGGTTATTGTGCACATTAACATTGATGAAGTGGGACTGCGCTGTGTATACAGATGTTGTTGCATGGATCTGTGGTTCCCTGAAATTACGCTCATTTAAATAAACTTATTTTGCTCTAATAATCCTCGAGGGACAGCAATATGAAGCTGTGTAACTGTGATAAATGCACACAATAGTTGGGTGATATTACTATTCCACGCAATTTCATTCGGCTTTGAAATGAGAAGATATTGAGTCTTATTTAAGCAATCAATAACCTAGAACATTTCGTTTTAATGAAAACTATAATTTTAAGCAGTGGCAATTACACCGTAGGGGAATGTTTTGGTGTGGTGATGATTTTGCTGCGGTATGCACTTTTGCAATAAAGATATTCTTCGTGGGATAATTATTGACTTCTGGGGGTCGGTTATGACCCTGGCTAAAGACCTCATCAATAGCTTAATTCATTACTTATCACTTTTAGTCATACATGAATTTTGCTGATTCAGATTTACTACGGATTCGATGGAGTGACCATTAGATAATGGAAAATAATAATAATCCTGTACGGACTCAGCTACGTTTGCAATAATCATCTTGCCAAGAAGCTTTTGATTTGTCAGCTAATGGAGAGTGACGTAAGCAGCCTGCCTCTAGAACAGCTCCTAAGCAAAAAAAAATGTAGTTTGCAGTAAAATTATACAAAGTGTCTCTGCACTTTTAATCACACCTTGTGCCTTACCAATACCTTTGTCACATAATAGTTCTGCAGGTGAGACTTGCCTTATTTAAAGTCTAATCATCTTTCATGCATGCTCTTGTCTTTTCCCACTGAGGCCAAACAAGCTGTCGCTGTCTCGTTGTCAGCAACCTCATCATTTAGAGGGCTGTGAATAATAATGAGGGATAACTGCACTGCTATGACTCATACTTTCAGCTAAGTCCAGGCAGATTTCCTCCCACTCCGGTGCTCATATATGCTGGTGAAATGCCCCATGTACTCTGTATACGTGCATGTATATAGTAGATATTGATGAGCAAATTCAATTACATGATTACATTTTCAATTGAAGCTTTAAAATGATTTATTGCGTTGCATTTAAATAGTGAATACATTTGCAGACAGTACACCGGTGAGGCGGTGGTGTGCATGTGATATTGACCTGTGTGGTCCAGGCCAAGGAAAGAATAACGAGATTCAGCATCTCTGCCAAGTGGAGATGTCCGCTGAGAGTGAACACAGGCTATCTTGGTGTTAGAAAGCAAAGGATGGCAGGCTGGAACTTGATGCACATTTATCAAAGCTGTTCTTACACTCACTCGACTGACTTTTGTTGGGCTCTCTGAAGGTTGGCTTTTCCTTTAGAGTGCACTCTGTTAAGGATCTGATTGATTTCATGACGGCATACTCTGTCTGTATTGGAGATGTCATACACTTTGAGGAAATGCGGACAAGGGTAGATTTGTACTCGCCGGTGTACTATTGTGTTCACAATTATCATTTGTTTTGATTTAACAATATCGGCTGATTTATCAACCAGTCGGCTAAGTATTTTTTCTTAATTAATATTGTTAGAAACGCCAATAAAGCTAGGTATGTATGATCAATTGTCTTCCTCTCCTTAAGAATTTTGTGATAAAAAATCAAACCAATATTGACCACGGCATTGATCCATCCCTCTTCTTTTCCAGTACGAGTCTGTTTCATTTGTCTTTCGTGTGTTTTCCTGCTGCTGTTCCCTGAAGCTTAGGTTAGCCATTTCAGAGACCTTAGTCTCCACATGCAAGGTCAACTATAATCAACTCTAGACAATGTCACCGCCTTGCTTTTCCAGAGAGCTAGGCGGAGGAAGACGACTCCTCTGGGCTTTTAAGGACCTGCTGTATTATACCATTCAATTACTGTTCATTAGACAGTGTACAGCCATTAATCAGACTGAGATGTTCTGCTAGTCCTCAGCGGGGACAATGAACTAGGGAAATTTATTCTGGCTTCCTGTCTAGGCCACTGTTTAGTGGTAAGGAGAGAGATGACACATTGGAGTGCACTGGAGCTTTCAGTGCTCCACTCTCTGGTATCTGTTCTCAAGTGAACTTCTTCACTTCACGCAGCCTCGTCTTTGAATTTCAAAAACACGGGCTTTGTCAGAGATTTACTGCATATGTGAGAGAGTATTACAAATCTGATATATCACCGAAAGGAGAGAAAGCTGACAGATTAACTGATTAGGGCTTCATATGCATTGAATATGACTAGATGATGATATGAGAAGCTGATTTATGTTTTCCAGGAGGCTAAAGAGAGGGAGGCGTCTTCCGAGCTCGGCAGAATACGGTCGCGGTTGTCCCCGTTTTTCAAGGGTACGTTCATCAAAGCATAAAGCCTGGTAGGAGATCAGTGGCAGCCCCCCATGTTCCTCTCCACAGCACCTAATGCACCCATAAAGAGACCACTAATACACTCTGCATTACCAGTCCCTCCCTCGCATTGCGTGTCAGTGGATCTGCAACCACCTCTCAACATCTGGGAGAGCTTTACGGTATGCTTTATGGAGACCATGTGGTTGAGCGGTTTCTTTACTCGCCAATCTAAGATGACTTATTCTGGTATTAAAGGCACCTGCACATTGAGGTGTGCCATGCTGAGAGCTGGGGTTGTTCACCACTCTTTATGTTTCTCATGTTTTTTGCAATTTTGAACCACTTAGACTGACTAAGAGGCAAATGTACTTATGTTACCATTAGGAAATACTTGTTTTGTTTTTCATCATTGCTTGGTATTTTAAGTGGATTTGCACGAGCTGGCTTTTATATGATTAATCTAGAGAAAAACATCTGAAAAAAATTTGAAAAATGTGCTAAAAACTTTATTTTATTTAATCTTTTATGGGGGGATCAATAACAGCTAAACCCTAACCAAAACAATGATGTAAACTTGACATTCTCCTTTCTTGGGGAATGTGCCTTGCAGTTGGTTCAGGCAATTTCATTATAATTGCCTACAGAACATTGGCTTTGATTTTTAGGACCATTCACTGGTTTCACAGTATCGTTCTCTGTCCCTCGAGGAAATTCCGAAGGTGACTAAATGAAGCAGGATGCGAATCCCTTCAGGTGGTTATCTCTGTCTGCCCTTCAGTTTGAGGTTCGCTCTGTCCAAGAAATCACTGCATCCAGTGCTAACAGCAGGCCTTCCACCTCACTCATCTGCCATCCATGTACATGTACACTCACATATGCAGACAGGAGTTTAGATTAAATGTTTCTCTTATACAGCTGCACCTGATTTTTGTGTATATACATGTATTCTCTTTCAATTATCTTCATATTGATAGTAGCAGAGGATGCAAGGCAGCCTTGAGCGCTCCAGTGAGTGATTTCCCTGCAGAATATCAGCAGGCCCTACAGGGGGCATTCGAAATAAATCACAACATATTATTGCTTGCTGACTTGAGACCCACATCCACATTTTTCTGTCCCTATCACATTGCGTTGTGTTGCTGTTTATGAATGGTTCTGCATCATTCATACCTCATATTCTCCAGCTGTCACAGTGGATCTGCAGATGACACAGATGCACAGCATAACTGGAGACTCAGTGGAGGGAAGAGGGATGTGATAGGAAATGCAAGTTATCTCTAACAGAATCATACCTGCCTGCCACCTGCTTTGCATCAAAATGTCAATATATGGATGAGTTTTTATCCTGGAAGGTTTTTTTTTTTCCCCAGCTGAGTAAAAACAGGAGGATGTTTTCTAAGAGCAAATCTTTGCCTTGCTTTTTCCACATTCTTTACCAGGACTATTGCGTCTTGACGTCCACACATAAAAGCAAGAGATACTGGGTTCAGTTTGGTTGAGATTCTCCTTCAAAAGTTATTGGCACCATGTACAATGGCTTTCTAATTTATGAGAACTGTTAGGACCTGTGGCAGAAGTTGTAAAGCATCCTGACTGATTGGGTAGATATAAGATGTGTGCAGTCATGGCATATTGTTGCCTGTATGTGCGCGCGGCATGCAGAGTTGCACGGCTTCCTCTGTCACAGATAAATTACTCCACACAGTCAAATTAAGTTGTTGTAAATCACCTCGCGGACCCGAGACTAGTCCTGAGTGACGACCTTTACGCCTATTTGACTTTAACTCTTATTTATGTTAATCACATCTGTATTATGCCCACAGTAAAATTGTGTCATATTTGAAAAGGTCATTGTTTTGCGGAACAGAATAGAACCGGGGCGCGTGTACACACACACAGACACACACACACACACAGAGGCTTTGTTTATTAGCAAGTGAAGTAAGACTTGAGATGATGGTACA
>VUQJ01020129.1:1324-11364 GCA_015108635.1 Andinoacara biseriatus | reverse complement strand
TTGATTATTGATTTTTTTTTTTTTTTTTTTTTTTTTTTACCATGTATCAAAAATAGGGTGAGCACAAAGTTATTTATCAGCTGATGTCAGAAAGTTTGGTTAGCAAGCTGAATCCATAACGTCTACAGGTGTAACATGGAAGTTAGTGCTAAATGACAGTTTAGTAAGATGCAAGAATTTCTCTTACTAAAACTGAAGCACAAACATTTTGGATGGTCTGTACTTCGCAACTGGCCATATTGTGATTTCCAATTAGCAACATCACCACCATCAGGGTCAAGAGGCGGAGTTCAGTGACCATAAGCCCAAGCTGACTTCTGGATGTCTTAAAGACATAAAGGCCTGGATGACCTGTAATTTCCTGCTTCTAAATTTAGACAAAACTGAATCTCTTGTGCTCGGCCCTGCAAATCTTAGAAACATGGTGTCTAACCAGATACTCCCTCTGAATGGAATTATTTGGGCCTCCAGTAACACTGTGAGAAATCTTGGAGTCATTTTTGATCAGGATATGTCCTTCAATGCACACATTAAACAAATATGTAGGAATGTTTTTTTGTTGGTTTTTTTTTTTTGCATTTGTGCAATATTTATAAAATTAGAAACATCCTGTCTCAGAGTGATGCTGAAAAGCTAATTCATGCATTTATTACGTCCAGGCTGGATTATTGTAATTCAGTATCATCAGACTGTCCTAAAAGCTCCCTAAAATGCTTCAGTTGATCCTGAACCATCTCTTAGTTATGCTGCAATAGGCCTCGGGTGCTGGGGGGGTTTCTTTTCATTCACCTTTTTTCACTCTGTTTCTACTTCACTCTGCATTTAATCATTCTTCCTGTTAAAAGGGAGTTTTTCCTTCTCACTGTCGCCATGTGCTTGCTCACAGGGGGTCGTTTTGACTGTTGTGTTTTTTCTGTAATTATTGTAGGGTCTTTAGGGGGCTGTTTGTTGTGCTACAGTGTATAAATAAAACTGAGTTGATTAGCAGACTGTAACCAGCTGCCGCTCAAAGAAGCCACACCCCTAACATCACTTTAAACCTTAGCAGAATCTAAATTGAGCCATAAAAAAAACTCATGCACATTATAGCTGTTACGATGGGGAGAAATGAACTGTATACTGTGCACAGCAGCAGTAAACAGTGTGTGCACCTGTAAGTGCTTAACATGGTATGAAAAAGAATGGTATTTGTGTCACTTTGTGACATATTGTGTGACGTCACTTTCACAATGCCATAACATTTTAAAACCACTAAAGGTTTGTGATTTTATTTTTCCTTTATTTATTTTTCTAATGACTTTCTCCTGGTAACTATGCTCTGAACTGCAGGCAATTCCTTTTGGTAAAGTCTGCTAAAATGCAGACTTCTGGAAAGTGTGAACATAAATTGACAGTTGGACCCTAAGCCCTCTAGAACGTAGCAGCAAAGCGCCTCATTGGGACTCGGTCATGTCTGTCCTATAAACAGGAAGTCCCAGGGCGTCCTTTCATCTCGTGCTGCAAAGCTGTAGAGGTCTGCCTGTGCTGAGTCTCCATTCAGAGGGTTTTAACCTGCCCTAATGGCCCCAAAGGACAAATAAGTCTTTTCAATGAGAAAATCCACAGAAATGTTAAACTTAAGAAATGTCTCCCAAAGGCAGTGTTTCCCTCTGCACTGTGGCAGACTGCGGAGGTGGGGAGCTGTGTAAAAACGGGCAGTGGCCTTTAGAGTATTTGGACTCATTTAAATTGCCACAATTTTTAATTCAAGTTAGCTAAGGCTAAAAAAAAAAGAATCCAAGACTTTTGTGTAAAACTCATGGGAACAAAGTTTCAATGCAAACTTAGTAGAAACAAAATAGCTTGTTAAATCAAACCTGAACCAAGTGGCCGACCTTGTTCCAAACGACTTCACAGCAATAATATGTAGAGGCCGGTCTCATGCAGTCTGCAGACTGAGATCAAACAGGCTTTACAGCTGGATTGCATCACTTTATGACTTTGCTACTATTTAGCTGCTTCCCTCCTTCATTATTGTTCAGGAGTCCTCCTTATAAACAAATATGAGTTGCATTTGCAGTCACAGGTACAGATAAACTGCTCACTTAAATTTCAAGAAAATGTAAACTTTGCAGCATGAAAGCATTACTTTTTTCAGTTCTCTAATAGTAATTTTCCCAAACACCCATCAGGTCAGCATACCTTTGAATTTTTCCATAACTGATCAATAAATTAAATTCAAACCCTGCATTCATCTTAGCCGAATGACATCATCTTCCTCTGAAGTTCAATGTCTCAGCCGAAGATCAGCCTACACACAAATTGAAATTTTCTGAGATAGCCACTGTGTATAGAATAGCAATAACACTTTATGTGTGCGGAGGGTGACATCGCAACCTCGAGTTTTGAGAATCATTTTGTGCCACAATAAAGCGGTACCTTCGAGGCTGAGAAACGAAGCCAGCGGAGATGTGCTGCAGTTAATTGAATGGCCACTTGAGCAGGTTTCTGCCAGGAAAGTTGTTGACCCCGGTGGGATGGGGCAAATTAATGCTGCACTCAATTATGGAAGCACTGTCAATCCGCTATAACGCTAATTGTGGGGCACAGATGGAACAGCACAGTTGTGTTGGCCTGAATTAATGATTTAGCCTGAGCTAATCTGTTTTTAGTGGACATAACTGGATGAATATCAGCTGAACAAGCAAAACAGCATTAAGTCGTCATCACGTGAGAAGCTTCTGCAAGACTGGAAGTCTTTTTGGAATTGCAGGTTGATACCAGCCTATCTGAGCCTGGTCCTGCTGGAGGTTTCTTCCTGTTTAAAAGGGAGTTTTTCCTTCCCTCTGTCACCAAGTGCTCGCTCATAGGGGCTCATTTTGATTGTTGGGTTTTCTCTATAATTACTGTAGGGTCTTTACCTTACAATATAATGCACCTAAAGGCAACCGTTGTGATTTGGCACTATATAAATAAACTTTTATTGAATTGGTGGCTATTAAGCAGAAGGTTCTTTCGCATTGGCTTCACTTCATCCATGTTTATGTTGCCTGTGTTTCCAACAGGAATTATGACGAAGCTTGAATTTGTCAACATAGAGATGTTATAAAAATGCGTTCCTCTGGTCATTAAATATATGAGGCTGAAATGATGCCACTTCATAATTTTTTATGCTGCCGACTGATGACCAGGCTTTTAATCCCCTTCCCAATTCTGAACTATCTTATAGGATTAATTTCAAGGTAACAATGTAAAGGACTCAATTCAAACAATCTCAGCCCTGCTGTAAATTAACAGCATGATGGGTTTTGGAGGGGGAAGAAAAATCAAATGGAAATTGCTGCTGCAATGCAGTGACTCAGCGTCTCTTGTGTCAGGGGATGTTGAGATGCAACAGTGTGAGAAATTCCAGCGAAGGAATGTTTGATGCGGCGTCTCCCTCATTGCAAATGTCAGGTGTAGGTGACTTTTAAAGCTCTGATACCGATTCCGATTTATTTTTACACTTTACAGCATTTTCAGCTGCGTTACAAGATATACAGTAAGCGTCTGGTCTCAGTTTCCTTCCCATCAGAGGAAATTGAGAAATGTGGTCAGATTTGATCTTTACCACGCTGCTGTACAACACTCCGGTGTAAACAATAAAGGTAAGCCCAACCAATCGTATCGCTTGGCATGTCCCCACTGCTACACTGCCGTTTTTCCCCAGCTTGTGCTATAATCAAGGCTTGCGGAGGCAGAATCGATTCAGTCACCCAGTTCTGCTGTAAAACCATTTATTAAAACATCAAATACTCTGGTGGATGTGTGCCCAGTGATTACCTTTGCAAATCAATTAAGCTACTGAGTAATTGATTGGATACGAGTCCGTGGTTCCTGGATCCGTGTGTTTTTGGAGCGAGTGAAGGTCAGCACGTTTGCACCGGCTTTGCTTCTGATTCCACTCTTTCTATCGAATGAGGTTGAGTTAACATGAACGGAGGGATCAATAGAAAAGGGATTCAGTTTATGTTTTGGGATCTCTCCGGGGGGGTAAAGGAATAGATTGTGTGGTTGTGTTCAGCGGTCACACTTTAACCTAAACTGAACATTTCTGCAGTGAAAGAAAAATGTCTTTTGCTTCAAAGAGTAATATTTACACAAAGACTGAAGCACTGTGATTAAAAACAATATTTGAGAAAGAAATTAATCCTTCAAATCACAACTTTGTAATCTAATGTGTGGCAGATGTTTCTGGTTGTAAGGTTGTAGGTTTGACTTGATGCTATTATTGATGTACAGACAGGAATCCTGCACTGTGAGCTTTGGTAACGCACATTCGAGGCTTTATCTTACAAATACTGATGGGAATTTGTGGTCAGTGTCCCTGTAAAGCCAGGGAAAAAAATGAAAGGAGACGGTTAATGAGCCTCCACAAGTCATCTGAACTGGAAAATAAAAGATATTCCAGAAAATCTGTTTTACAATGGCTAAATTCTCGGCAGCATCAAGATGCAAACATCAATGAAACTAAAGTCAGCTAAATATTAACATGGAGTCCTCATCCTTCATCGGAGTCAGGTAGCCAGCAGAGTGCCGGCAGGACACGTGAACTGGGATCAACATCAGTAGCTGCATCCTTTGAGGGTCTAGAAGAGGTAGGTTTTCCCAGAAGGCGATTATTCATTAGATTAGTGTGGAAACGTGGTTCTGGTGGTTGTGTACTGATGAATTACAGTGGCCAGTAATTTGCACGGTAATTAAAGATTTGAGCTCCTCGCCGTGCCGCAAGCATAAATCACATTTGCAAAGATGTCTGTGAAGCACTCCACCTCATTACAGCCAAACTCCCTGTGTTTGAACCTAAACCTTTATCACAGAGACTTTTCCATAACCCAGCATGGTTCACAACATACTGCTGAGTGCTCACATCAGAAGGGCTGAGGTAGAAATCTCCCTGAATGTGGTTCCACGCACTGATAATTGACTAAAATACCAGTAATAACTAAAATTAAAGCTTCAAAGGAACGGCTAACGAGGACCACTCTTAAGTTGGTGGTTCCTGATAAGACAGGCAGTCCGAGCTCCATTCATTTATTTGTGTAGCTGCAGCTGCTAACGATAATGAAAGAAAGAAAGAAAAAAAAAAGGTAACAATGAATGCATTTCTACAGTTATTGTTTGTAACACCAATAACTAATAAGAAGAATGGCTACTTCCCTGCTGACAGTGCAGTTAGTTTGTTCCTCTCCGCTAGTTTGCACCTTTTAGCTCAAGTTGGTGACATGCTGATGAAGGAAGAGCTAAACAAGCTGTATTATCTTTGCTGACAGTCTAATGAATAGAGTGACATCACTGTCATTATCAGGGACAAATATAGAGGTGGATCCATGAGGTGTTTAGCTTAGGAAAAGGATGGAAATGCAAAAAAATGCTAGTCCAGTGTGGCTAAAGTCAAGCTATCCACCCACTAGCATCTTTAAAGCTCAAATGATGGCATTGTGTATGTTTTTTTTTTCATCTACACACACACTACCGCTAATGTAAATTAATGCTGTTTTGGCAATGCTGCTTGCATGTGTTAGTCATGCGCTACATTTTTCAGTGCACAGAGTTAAATGTATGAAGAGGATGTGAAAGTGTAAAGTATAAAGCCAGTAAAAACTATAGACGCTATAAAAGCCCATTAGCTTTGGTCACCGGAAATCAGCTGCAAAGAGGATGCGGCAACACAAACCTCTTTGTGATCTGGTTGCCAGCAGATTGCCCAGTTGCCCGGCGTTTGCACTGAAGACGCGGATTTGTCTGTAAAAACTCTCTGAGCTGTTGTGAAACTTTATAAAGTGCAAATCAGAAATCCAAACTAATACTAAGTCTGATGAAATAATTCTTCCCGGTATTAATGGGGATTCTTGCTTTTTATGGAGGATTTTGTGTATAGCTGTCAGTGCAGTGTTTGAGTAATGATGCATTTAAACGAGGTACAGACAGAAAGCTCGTGGACGACATGAAAGCTGAGGCAGAGAAATCATAATGAAATCACATCTGGTGTTCAAAATGTGGTCAAAGCAATACTTGAAGCAACTTTTTCTGCCTAATGAACTTCATCCTGTAGGATCAATATGGACTTTTTTATATTTTCCCTTCCCCAGACAAAGTTAATTTCCACACTTTCTGTCAAACAACATTTTCACTGCTTGCCATTGTTTAATTAAGAGGAGGTGTGTGCTACACAGGAACACGCACACGTTGGCTGGATGAAGGAACTCCTCCACTGGGACTTCATTCAATTTGAGAGACTTGCTTGGGTGGAAGACAGAAGACATGCTTGCCAGAGAAGGATGCAGCACTCCACCAACACACTGAACGCCCCGAGGGAGGAAAGGCAAAGAATTCCTCCTGGATTTTCCCTTTCAGTCTCTTCCTCTTTCACTTTCTTTCTTTCTCCCTCCCTCCCTGCCTCTCCTCTCGTTTGGTAGTGGTAATTCATTCTGGACTATCAGAACCATTCAAAGCTCCTGCACAGAAATGAAGGCTATAATTGGTATTTGTGTGGTCTGACCGTCCTCATTGAACCTTCTCGACTTTCTGTCCCTTGCTGCGGCAGTCTGTATGATAACGAAGAAAAAGACCCTAAAGAGACGCTGAGATCACGACGCATGCGAAAGGGCAGAGATGTTCACGCATGTCCGGAACACGCTGAAATTTAAAGCTTCTGATTTGCTTTCGTCCTTTGCGATGGTTAAAGAGGGACGCATTCACATGGCATCCTTTGGCGTGCACAGCAGAGGAGGTGGTTAATGTCCCAGGAGGACCTGAAGGTGGAAAATTCAAAGGGGGTTAAAGGTTCTGATACAGAACCTTTATGTTTTCAGACCTGTAAATAAAACATTATTCAGAAGGAGGCTAACAATAACAAACACAAGCATTATCATATTGTTTGCTTACTTGTAAAATAGGTTAAACAGGAAAAGGCAGTGTTGCTTATCTTATACCAACATATGCATTTCCTTTAAAAGAAAACTTTTTCCCCCTCCATGGTTCACTTAAACAATCCAGCTTGTGCCCTTCCAAGGTTACATCTCGTATCAAATGGCAACTGTTAAATATGCATTTTTGTTTGTTCTTAACAGCTTGTGAAGCTTTTCTCATTTCTCTGTTTTGTACCTCATATTGTTCCCTGTCCTCCCTCCTCCTGCCTGTGACCCGGAAATCATGTCTCAGCTCCTAAAATACATCTGGAGGGGGGAGAGAGGAATGCTCGATGTATGCTTTGCAGAGGTGTTTATACCCTTGACATATAAAAGAGGCATGACACAGCTGGGATGGACAAAAATCGGTGGTAAAAGTAGTGTAGAAATAACGCACAAAGTGTTTTAGCTGTGTAAGATGATCAGCTGCATGATCAAACTTTCTGCCCTTCACCCTTCATGTGCACGTGACACATGGAGAAAAGAAACACATGACATCTGGGATTTTTTTTGTCACATTGTGTCGTGCTCTTTCAGTAAATATAGCAGTAAATATATGAGTTGTTATAAACAGTGTTATGCCCATATGTTCAACTGAGATCATAAAACTCAGCAGGATGTTGTGACAAAGTGAAGTTTTGCAAAATTTTGCAAAATTGTGTTTTGCTTTAAAGGAGTCGGACTTTCTTCTAATTTCATAAAGTGTCCTTGAGCAGCAGGTCTCCAGGCTGTCTGAGTGTCCTTCAAAGATTTCATTTGGACATCGTCTGATTTCCTTTTTTTAAGTCACTTAACACCGACCTGTGAGCCACTCAAGCAAAAATGCAGCTGATCCATCAACTGTTCACTGAAGCCTCGTCCGAAACAAAGGATTGGTCATAGCCAAGTGACATCATCCAATGGTTTTTCGAGGCTGTTAGTTTTCCGAATGCTGCCATGTTTTTTAGAGCCCCAAGTGCCCACATTTAGAGAAGAGGCTGGAGCACCAAGTTGTTGGCTAATGCTATCAAGCTGCAGCCATAGATTGTGTGGGTGTGCTGCACAGACTCAGATCCACGTTAATTAGTGCCACACTAAGTAACACGCTAATAAAATACTAGAGCTCAACTCACCCAAACTGCAGTGCAGATACTCTGTGTTGTCAGATAATTCCACTAAAAATGTTCCAAAAGGCAACAACATCACAAGCACAGCTGAGAAATTCAGCTCAAATTAGTGAAGGTGAACGGCAGCAGACGGCCGCCAGCTACACTGTGAGCATCCACCTGTCAGTCAAAGCAGCCCCATTTCTTTCTTTGAGCCTTCATAAAGTTTAATCGAGCGAGTTAACCTCCTGTGCGGTTGTTACGAAGGGTTAAATCTGCTTCATAAACCAAAACCATTTTACCTGCCTTAGTGTTTCCAAGCCTCAATGCAAATAAAAGAGCTCACCAGCTGGTGGTTAGACTGATGGAAAATTATAATTCTAATAATGCAAAAACTTTAAATTGAAGGGAACGGCTGATCTTGAATACTTGTGGTGTATTTGCGTCATGCGGTACTGTACATCGTCCTTGAAACTGCTTTCAAAACAGCTGGTGGCTTTCATTTAAATTAAATACACCTCCCTTCCTTTCCAAAAATAACAACAAAAAAGGACCCAAAGAAAGCCTGTTATGTAATTTCATTTAACTTGGTTTCATGTGATTAGCCCCGCTGCCAAAACAGCAGGTTAAAAGCTGCGAAAAGAAGCCTTCATTAAAGGCTGCGTTAAAGTACTTGACCACTGTTGTGTAACAGTGTGTGTTAGACTGCTGAGGTTTGCCTCTACATTTAACCACAATAAAGATGGCATTAGAGCTGAGCGCTTCTTGAGCCTCTGTGACTGCAAAATGCCGGTAGCTCCAAACGCCATCTGTGACTTTTGTCAGATGGTTCCTGTTGCCTGGTGCAGTCGCACAGATCACACAGACACACACACACACACACACAAAGACCACCTCTGCATCAACACTTCCAGACAAGATCCGGCTGTCACCCGCAGCCAACAGCAGGTCCCATTCCTTCCTCAGTCCAAAGTGCTGAGGCGGGGAAGGCCGAGCATGCCCTCTGGTTTTAACTGAGAGCGCAGTGGAGATGAGAGAAGCTCTCAATTTACCCTGGCATCTGCTTTTTCACAAAGCACCATCCAAATTCTAATAAAGCAGTTCATTAGTTTTCAATCTTTTGGAAAGGTCTGGGAAGTTTTTATAACCCAGCAGCAGTCATTAGGACTAGTGCTGTGCTCGGTCTGAAGTGCTGATTATAGAGGCAGGGTACACTCTGGACAGGTCGCCAGTTTACTGCAGGGCTAACAGACAGAGAGACAGAGAATCATCCACACTGTCGCAGCCACACCTCGGCCCAATTTAGAATCACCAGATAAGGTAACATGCATGCTTTGGATTGTGGAAAGAAGCTGGAGTAGCTGGAGAGAACATACAAGGTGACCAGCCAGCATGTTTGAGCCCAGAACCTTCTGTCTTTGATGCAACAATGCTGACCACTGGACCACCGTGAATGTGGTGCAGTGGTCAGCATATATGTGAATCCTAAAAAAACAGAAAATCAAACACAGACGGAACAAAGAAATTTACAAATACTTGAACATTTGTGCACAGGCGAACAGCAGGTCGCCAAGATGGCTGAACCCAGTCAAAGACAGCGTCACCCCAGAGGTCATGCTGCAGCTAGAGCATCCTTCACATGATCATCCAAAGTGTGGGAGTATTTTGCATGCTTTTTGCATGTTTATTATTCTTTATTCAGGAAGCCTTGTCTCCACTGTCCTGAAATGCAGCTCGAGTTAAGTGGACAGCACTGCCAAAGGGCAGCAAGTACACACTGTAGGAGGTACATGCACTGCATGCGTTCTTTCAGGATTGATGGACAGCATTTATTTGCTTCAGCTGGCTGCTGCTGTCAACCTGTAGTGATGACAAAATGTTTTCTTTTAAGTCATCGTGCTCACGCACACACGTCACCAAAAATTCACTTTAATCCAACCTTACATGTAAAGTGCTCGCTGCAGTAATATATGCCAAAAAAAAAAAAAAAAAAAAAAAACCCGGGAAAAAAACCCCCCCCAAAAAA
>VUQJ01020126.1:21911-33637 GCA_015108635.1 Andinoacara biseriatus | reverse complement strand
CTCAGCGCTCTTCTTGATCGCTACAGGGCAACAATTATTGAACATATCCAGCCAATATGCAGTGTCTCTGGTTACAGAAACTGCCAGCCCCCACATTTAAATGACAGCGGGCCAATAATACTGGAAGATCAAATACGTAGCTCTGCTTCAACTTCCACATGTGCACACACACTCCTTTCCATTTCATTGACTCCTGTTTTGAATTCCATTCTGTCAGCTCTCTGAGCATGGCTAAACACCAGCAAATGAATTCAGCAGGTAGTGATGTGTGGCGGGTACTGCATGTAATAATGCATATTAAAATTCCATAATTGGAATCTAATTAAAGAGGTAATAAAGTCTACCCAAAACTCTAAAGCAGTCATCTCTGGGCGAAGTGAGCAGAAGTCTAACTTTTCTCCCGTAAGGGATTCGAGGGTAGAAGAGAGAGGCTTTCACTATGCTACCATGGTGACAACAACTCACCTTAGATCAGATTTTACTTTGAATGTTTCTGTGCTTGGAGGTGCAAGTTCAGTTTAAAGAAGACTGCCAGCTTTGTTCTGTTTCATGAAGAGAGACTGTATCCATCAAGAGACTATGCAGTGGCTGACGCCGAATGACCCTCAGTACAGAGATACTGTATATCTGCCGTTCAGTATTCGATGCCCATCAAAAGTAAACTATGAAAAAAAAAACTCTACTCATGGCAGAAATAAGTCATTTAAATTTATTGTAATCAGTCAAAAGCCAGCACAATCACAGGCTATCCAGGTGGTCTTGAGAAAGAGATTTTGCTGCCTGCTGTTTGTTAATGCATCATTAGCACAAGGGACCATAGAAACACCATATACACATAAGCCACATCTTTGTGGAAAAGATATATATCTCCATCCCAAACAAATGTGAAACTAATGGAGTGACGCTGGCAGTGTTTTGCCTGTGTGCGGACTCTACACCTCATATACTACTCAGCTCTCTTTCATTCTGTCAGCAGTAAAATGCTAACACCTTCTGCACCATGTCCTAGATTTGGACAATTTGCATAAACTGCCACCTTAAATTATTCACAGCTGCTGTCTTGGCTTTTCTTACTAATTATATTTTGAGCACTTATGTTTCGTTTCTACAATTTAGACAAGGAGAGAGCCCCGACAAAGTCCCCCAGACACCAACTCACATCACACGTACAGTGCAGGAATGTTGTGCATTCAAGACCAGCAGTTTGTTATCTGACTTGTCAGCTTTTGACAAGTTGAGTACTTTTTCACGTAAGCATTATTCCTACCTAACTCCAGTCTCAGTATTGCCCACATTAGGGCCATTCCTACATGTTAAATCGGCTTTCTTATAGGCTTGGTAGAGAATAGTCTTTATTAAATAATAAAAATAAGAACACTAAACAAAAACATGAACCTTAATTGATTAAAGAACTACCACAAATATCCCCTGGTGGTGCAAGGGTTTATCAGAGAAGGGGGGAAAATAAAGCTCATTTTATTAGTTCTAGTTACAATAACAGCAATAATCAACAGATGCATTCTCTCCCACGGTGCCTCCCCTCTTGCAGGAAAGAAGAGCATGACTGCAGTACGAAATGTGCTTGCTTCTTCCAGCTGTATTTAAAGCTCACTAGCAGAAAACCTGCACTTTCTCTTCTGCAAATAGTCAACCATCAGGTCTTAATTAACAAAAGTGCATTTTAAGTAACTCTACAATGACTCTGCCCATTTGCATCTTTGGAGTTCATAACCACCCCACTAAACTGAGAACATGTGGTGCTGCAAAAGTTTGTGCCTGTGCAGGTAATTTGCACTATGCTTAAATCAACCCAGGAGTCTGACTGAACACAGATGCACAACTCATGCTTGTAATACTTGACAATCTGCTACAAACAAACATCCCTTAGCAATTAATATATTGTAGGTGACAATGAGGCATCCTTGTAGTCTCCGTAGAAGAACTTTTTCTCCCCACTGATCAACTAATCTGAGTTCAATAGTTGAATTCGACAGAACTTGACAATTCCTTAATTACTATTAGGTCTTCCTCATCCCTCCGAGCAAGTAGTGATTTATACATTCATTAGAAAGCATTAGGTATCACATCCTTCCGTCCCTCCTTTCTGCCCATTTTCTTACCTTTTTCCAGTTTCTGATTGTGTGTGGCACCAGCTACTGTACGTATGCATCTGCTCTGTTTTTTGTTTTTTTACATGTTGTTATGTACGGATAGTGATATGTGAGAGAGAAATGTACTGCTGAAGGTCGTTAGTCATTATCTCCTGAAAGCCACAGATAAACGCAAACACTTAATGACACACATTGCATGTATGGGTGTACGTATGCATGCGCGATGTTACACAACTAAAAAGCCTCAAATCTAATCCTGGGTGAGCTCTTCCAGTAAATAATTGAAACAGTGACTTTTTTCGCAGCCGAGGCCAGCAGTTTTCCTCCATATCTCCACTTTCACTCCCGCTTTCTTTTCAAACTGACAAATTGACATCACTTACACTTAATGAGAAGCTATCATGTTCTTTTTTCCTCACAATAATCATATCTGGCTCTAACAATAACAGGTCAAAAACCAAAGATTCCTTCCTTTGTCACTTTGAGGACACTTTCTGAACACTATGTGCCTCATTCAGGCACCCCTCCACTTTTTCCTTTCCCTCACTCTGTTTCTCTCAGGTCATTGTTACCTAGGGAGCTGTTTTGCTGAATAACTATTTCCACATTAACATATTCTATTGCCCACTCACCTGCTTTGTTATGCAGGAACCAAGTACCGGTATTAAATATTAATCTTAAGTGCCAAGGAGAGGAGATATGTCACCTTTCTAACAGCAGCTGCAAATGAAAAAAATCTTTACATGAGCAGCTAAAATCTATATAAATACCGAGGTACTGGAGCAGAATAAAGGGGAGTTAGAATGGTGTGAGTGAAAGCATGGAGTTAAATCACCTTCATAAATCATACTGTTTACCACTGATGACATATCGCATTCATCAGTCTGAATCCATCAGTTCATGTAAAATATGTCTGGGCCTGGTGATGAATCTGCTGATGTCTGAGGCAACAATAACCTTGTGTAACTCAGTGTGAGTGAGTGCAGTGAGTTTTTGGACAGAGCTGTAGACCCAGATGGTTACAGTTGATGCTAAGTAAGTTATTCCTTCTCAAATTAGTATCTTAATTTGGACAAACATATGAGGCCAGGAATCACACTTTTGTGATGCCAAAATGTGATGACACTTCATGCATCCCAGCTAGAGCAGGCAATGCAGGTGAAGTTTTCAATCAGAGAGAGAATCTGTGGATATGCAGATTTTGTCTGCTATAGTGGAGTTTACGCCGTAAACATCACTTTACTCTGCAGGATGTGTTCCAGCCACTCAGTTTTACTTGTGCTGCAAAACTGGTGAGGAATATGATGGATTTGTGTCTGCGCACATCTTGTCAAGCACTCAGGACATCAGCTCTGACTGTTGATAACATCAGCAGATGGATGAGTAGTAACATGGATGCCACACTTCTGTACCTTCTGTAAAGGCAAATGGTCTTACTGGAGACTCAAATAGCTGACAGAAGATCATGAGTCACACTCAGCCAGAGTTGTAGCAAAGTAATTGGTCTTCCTCACTTATTTGATAAATTTGTATTTCCATATGGCTGACCAACAGCTTGGAAAGACAGCTGATGTTACGCTTTATCATTGTTTACTTTTAGTGTCGGCCTGATCCAAAGCCTTGAGACTGCCAGTTATCTCTGTTGAACACACACAGGCGTTGATGATTCAAAGAGAGAGGGTGTTCTGGTCCCATATTAAACTTGCAGGATATCACAGCCTCAATGCATGAACATGCGCCTTCAGTGAAGAAGTGCAAATTACTTATATAGCAAATAATATATATAACAGTTTTAAAATGAACACATGCTGAAACATTTCGCTTTATAAGGTCATCATTCTTACACAGTGCCATGAAAAAACAGTTTTCCCCTTCCTGATTTCTTAGCTTTTTGTATTAGTCACACTTACATGTTTTAGATCAAACAAATTTTAATATCAGACAACGATAATCTGAGTGAATAAAAAATGTGGTTTTTAAATTACTTCAGTTATTAAGGGGAACTTACCTGGCCCAGTGTGAAAAAATAATTGCCTTTAACTGTGAATAACCATAGTTTTTTGAAAGTTGGTTTAAATTTCATTAGCCACACCCATGCATGATTACTACTAGACCTGATGAATCAAGAAATCACTTAAATAGAACCTGTCTGACAAAGTAAAGTGGGTTAAAAGACCTCATAAAACAACACACCACGATCTACAGAAACAGATGAGAAACAAAGTCATTGACATCTATCAATCTGGAAAGGGTTACAAAGCCATTTCTGAAGCTTTGGGACTCCAGTGAACTACGGTGAGAGCCGATATCCACAACGGAGAAAACTCGGTGATGAACCTTCCCAAGAGTAGCCAGCCTACCCAATTACTCTAAGAATGTGTCAAATCATCCAGGAGGGCACAAAAGAACCCAGAAAAACAGTTAAAGAACTGCAGGCCTCATTGAACATTGACCTCATCTGAGACATACTTCAACAATAAGAAAGAAACTGGGAAAATGGGAGAGTTTCAAGGCCAAAGCCAACTGCTGACCAAAAAGAATACAAAGGCAACATCTTGCTGATCCCCAAGACTTCTGGGATCACATTATCACATTATATTTGTCATAAAACTAACAAAGCATTTCAAAAAACGAACCTCATACCTGTCAAAGCTCATACCAACAGACCCAATCATTGGGTCTGAAGCACAATTTCTCAGCTTTCCAAGCCATTTGAATTTTTCCATGAGAACAAACGGTCGCGTAATTACGATAATTCAAACGTCTCAGCGGTGATACAATCCGTGTTAACCAGCTGTTCACGGCAAGTAAGGGCAGGTAACAGGTGCATCAGCGGCGATCGCCCGCTGTTAAAGGGTTAAACAAGCTATTAATCTTTGAAAGCCTTCCAATAAAAAGTGGGCCAAATTTTCTCCACAGTGATGTCAAAGAATCATTGCCAGTTATCAGAAACACTTGATTGCAGTTCTTGCTACCAAGGTTGGCGAGAACTGCAATCAAGTTATTAGGTTTAGGGGGCAATTACTTTTTCATACGGGACCACATAGGTTTGAATAGCATTTATCTCTTAATGAATAAAATCCTACTTTAAAAATTGCATTTTGAATTCACCCGAGTTATCTTTGTCTGATTTTAAAATAGTTTTGATAATCTGAAACATTTAAGTGTGACAAATATACAAAAAAAACTAAGAAATTAGCACAGCAGTGTAAACAGGATTGCTTAAATTGCTACTGATTTTTCAGCAGTCTGGTTTCTCTGGCCATACTGTGCTGTGCTGTCACAAAAGATGCAGAGTATGTAAAAGAATGAGAGAAGGAAAATGAAAATGAAAACATGCAACGTCATGCTCAGAGTTCCCCAGCTAATAACTATGCTGCCTGTGGTTACTCCAGGGAGTCTTTCTAACCTTTACTCCTCCATAAATGATAGCTACAACACCAGCTAGTTTCAACTCTGTAATCTAAATATAATTGGAGGGGGAGCACCACTTCCTTAGCAGGGAATATGAGTCTCTATAGCTAGTATCTTCAAATTAAACCCTCCCTGCTGCGTATCTGATCAGTATCACCTCAGATGCAGCATATGCTCACGGGGCTCGGATAGTATCTGTGGGATCTTGTCACTTTACTCTGCTGTGGATAGACATAGGCAATTAACTTTTAGTAATATGCATTTTGAACATTTAATGAATATGATAAAGCTGGATTACTTTTGCAGATATCAGTGCACTAGTACTAAAAACACCAAATTTCGATTTCTATTTTTTCCACAAAATAGATATTGGAGTCTACCTCATAATACACACTTCCTAACACCATACGTGTATACTGTATATGCGTGATTCTGTGATTGTATCTACAGTACAATCACACATTTACCTACAATATTTAAACAGGCTCATAGTGCCTATTATTCTGTTTTTCATACAAGGCAATGGGGATTGCTGTTCCTCTGAACAAAAGCAAAGCAGTTTACACTGATACACCAACAGTAGGGAAACTGAAGTCAAAATTGACAGGTTTATCAGTAAAGGGATCTGAGATGATGTAACTCTTTCTCACACAGGTATGAATGATCACATTTTAAACTACCACGCGCCACCCTTAAAATCTGATTGGCCATCCAAGACAACACCACAGAGTTTTTCATTCAAAAGGCTATTTGACATGGTGTGGCCTCCCCCTCATCAAGCAGGAGCTGTTTACAACTTTGCAAGAACTAAGTCACAGTTGGCAGACCATAAGGTGAGGAAATGAGGTAATACTTAGTGTTTATCTACTAAGAATTGCCAGTTAGAGCTTTTCTCTTTGAAGTCAAATCAACTTCACTACTTTAATCAATTTAACATTTTCAAAATGTGATTCAGTGGTGAGAATACGTCCTTCATCATAACATTAGCCAAAGGTAAAGTTGCATATTGAAATTTACTGAGCTGAGATTATTAAATACTCAGCCAGAAGGTTGCTGTTGCCCTGGAAGGTTTGAATGCAAAACATTTATTCCATGGTACAGACTATAGCCCTACTGCCGCACTGTCAGGTCACACATCACATGGAGATGAATTCCTTATTTGGTTAGCAAATAGATACAATTAAGACTTCAGTTACTGTATGTGCACAAAATCGCACTGAAACTTTGAGATGTTCAAGACTGGAATATCTCATGCATGTGGCGATTAAGTATAAATATCATATGGTAAATTACAATCGAGTCTATTATTATTTCACCTTTTAACAACTGGAGGTCAGAGTAGTTTAACTGGCCTGCAGAGTAAACAGCAAGTAGTCAAAAGTAGAGAAAACAGAGATTTACAATCTGCTCGATTCAGCCCATCATACATCTACCCACGTAAGCTATGATTTCTCTCAGTTTCCTCCTCAATCTAGAATCAGTTGCTGACATGCCTTTACTGCTATTAGCATTTACATTTGTTGGCCTGCACTTCCTGTGTCATTTCCTCTGGAGAGCTTACACAGGGTGAGGTAGTGAGGGATAGTGAAGGAAGATGGAAGACAAACCAATAATTGCAAAGAAATGAATTATCTATTCTTACCTGGTTTCCCATAAGCCAGTGAAATGGAGAGCAGTCATGTGAAAGAAGAAAAATCCATTACAAGGATACTCTTAAGACAAAAATACATTGCAAACCATATATGCGTTGCAACAGCAGTCCAGCTGAATTGCCTCAGCTTTGGTTTATTTGTTTTCTCTATTGAAAATTACATTGGCAGCTGAATCTTGGCAACATCAATACTTATAGAGATCAAGCCCTGTGTTTTCAGTTTCTCTCTTTTCTCTATTTGCTCCCTCTCTTAGACTCCGTTTTCCCTCTAATACTCTTTCATGAACAGATACTTGCACACTGCCAATGGTCTCCCACCTCCCAAATATTCTTTAACAGATAACACTCTACAAAGGCTCTCCTCCAACAAAATATTTCCATGTCCCCTGGCACACACCGCCATGCACCAAAACAGCATAAAGTACTGATGTGAATAATTTATAATCACTGACTGTAAAACTCCAGCACAGTGTATGTATTGTTACTTTCTATCATGACAGATTTTTGGGTTGCCCCATTAGCTGGCAGTGGACAAATTGTGATTTACATTGCGCAGCCATGCAGCACTATTCTCAAGCCTGGACAGCGTGCTAATGGAGGCACACACAGCTTTTATTAGCTGTGAAATCCAATGGCATCAAATATTAAACACTTCATTATGGAGCACTGCTTGTCTTGTTCCACAGAACAGCCACTTAAACCTACAGCCAGGAGAAAATAAAGGGAAAAGGAATATGTGATGACAGCGGTAATTATTGGAAATCTATTTTATAACATGTTTTTATCATGGCAAATTGCAGTGCGTGCGTGTGTGTGTGTGTGTTTTTATGTATATATACTGTATGTACACCTTATGTCTTCACATGCAGATGCCCACTTTGATTGTTTGATCAGATCGGCCTACAAAAACCATAATGTTGTCAGTTAATAATTAATCTTTCTTTTTGAAAACACAATGGTTTTCCCAGTGGACAGAGTGGAGAGTGTATTTAATTGAATGAAATGTCCCTATTACATCTCACATCAGAGACTGTTCAAGCAGTTTGTAGCAAATGTAGTGGACGGCACTGTCGTCTGCACAGTGAAAGCCCCAGAACCAGACAAGGGAGAGACGGGGCCTTGAAAAGACAGAAGGAAACAAAGAGAAGGTGAAAAAAAGAAAGGATAGAAAAGAATGGACAGACAACTGCAGACTAAGACAGGAAATTGGAGAAGAACCAAGAGGGGGGTCGTCAGCGCACATGATTGACAGCTTCACCAATGACCTCAGAATGATTTATCCCTGGACATGCTTCTGTCTATCAGAGCATCAGAGACCATTAACATCAGAGCATACGGTGTGTGGGGACAGAGTGGAGCCGTAGCTCATCTGTCATTACTTAAAAGATGACCCTCAGGATGGAAAGCATTCCCGGTCTAACAAAGTTTTCCTGTCTTCAAGCATACAGACGCACCTCAGAGGAATAGTTACTGAGCTAAAGGTCTCTCCTTTTATCCTGTATTTTTTTTTTTAAATAAAAGATCAAACCTTTGCAACGTAAAACCTTAATCAAGTTTAATCTTGTCCACCTTGACCATTGTATCACAGAGCCTAAGGAGTGGTATTTGACTTTAAAAAGAACAGGCGCTCACTTTGACTCCCAAGTGTGATTGATATTCACAGTGGTTTCTTTGTAGCGGCTCTTATTTGTCTGCTACAGCAGGGGTTAAAGCCCACTTATGAAAAAAAAAAGTCTGGAAAGAAGTACAAAGAGTTTTAACTTGCTCGCACCAAGAGGGAGCTAGGATGCAATTACCATGGCTGTTTTATTCATTAATGGACTTTATTTTATTGAAAATTATTTTACTTCGGTAAGCGCTTTGGCCTTTAGGCCTAGCAAACCACAGTAAGCTGTGCCAAGATTGAGATCGCAACCCCAGCAGCTTCGGAGCATGCTATTGAAAACTCACTTTTCTATAAATGCACAGAGGAAGAAAAGTGTTAAGAAAAAAGCACAGAGTGATAGCTGTGTTGTTTATTCTGGTTTCAGCTTAGAGAGAGGACCCAGAACAGTTATGCTCATACATTTTCATCAACCAAAATTCAGTGCTAACGGACCATTAAAACAGTAATAGGATAACAGCAATTAAGCCCTAGGCTATGGAAGAGATGGAGCCACTAGAGATAAAAATGATCAGAGGAGGAAAGAAGAGAAGTACAGATGGGAGGAAAGGGGAGACGAATAAACAGAGAGACAAAAACATTAAAGCTAATAAAGTCTATGGCATACTGTTGTGTTGTCCTAGAAGCCTGAGTGTTAACAGATCCCTGCAGCAATGGTGGAAGATACTGGGGTGCTGCGAATGAAAGACAAGGATAAGCAGAAGGAGCAAGTGTTTAGGATTCAATTAGCCTTGCCTCTCCTCGTTAGACCGGGCCAGGGCTGACAGCTTGAGGGGATGGCAGGGAGGCCGACAGGCACATACATCCTCTACTGTGGCAGGTGACATCTCAGCCACTTGCAGAATTGTCAGGTGGGAAACTGTAGACAATATCTACAGAGTCTTGTTTACAACTTTCAGTATCACTGATTGAATTACTCGCTGCCAAAGTGAATGCATCTCTTTGCACCTGAATGCATGTGTTGACAGATTTGAAACCTATCATATCAACTGGCACAGTCACATAAAAGTTATCTCACTGTTCAGCATGTCAAAGAATTTGTGTACACTTCAAGTCATGGACTTGATTCAAAGGATCAAACCAAAATGTCAGCTCTCAGAAGTTGTTTTTCCTCCACCTGCAACAAATTCAAAATGTTACACTCCTGCTTTAAGGAGGTGAAACTTTCATTAGCTGAACTTGGCTAGGATGTGGACAAGGAAAAGGATGTTCATTATTGATGACAGAAGAAGTCCAAAAGGAGCTGCCAAAGTGTGACTTTTTTCAGTTAATGGTAAAGTGAAATAGGGACAATGAGAACTGACCTGCAAAGGCACTGGATTATGATGGTGTACCTCAATGAATAATTTGGGAAGAGCCAATAATGAAGTCATAAACAGGATCCATCCTCTGCCCTCAGATCAGTTAGGAGCAGGCAGAGATGGGAACCATTGATTTTCTCTATGGCCCTGGATGTTCTGTGGATCTTGTCTGCAGACTGCCAACTATGTGCATCAATACAGACGTGCCTTGCTTAACCAATGGCAGCCTTCAAAAGGCAGAAGAGGGAGGGTGGGAGGGAAGGCGGGAGCCTGTTTGTGTCCAGGGGTCATCTCAGAAGACGTTATTTGCCCCGGTTTAGAGTCGATGAGAAACTGTGTCTCCCAGCTGGGAATAACAAGTGTGTGTCTATATAACATGTATTTGAGAAAAGTAAGAGAAGCTGACTGACATAGCATATACGAAAGCCAGTGTGAGACTCTAAACATTACTCTCACATGACAAAACTAAAGCACATTTTAGGTGTGGTGATTAAAGTAACTTAAACAAATGGAAACAAAATATTTACAGGCATTAAATTTTCAAGATGTTGTGTATGCTATGTTCAACATCCCATTTTGAGTTTTCCTAGCTTATGCTACCCTCTAAAATTTCACAGAACAAAAAAAACCTTTTTGTTTCAACCACAGAATTCTGCAGTGCTGTGCATTTAATAGGTACCCTGCATAACACCAGCTGTTAGTGATTGAAGGCTTGCTATTAAGTAGTCGATTGAGTATCTAGAATAAAAGGAGCCTAGAATGTATTAAGTTCTCACCTTATGACAAAAATGATCCCATGACAAAAGATGCTAATCAGTTACCACCATGCATTCAGTTAGTACTATACAAAAAGCAATTACAATGTGTATTTCAATTTTGTGCTTGGAAAAAAAAAAAATTATTTTAATTGCAACCAGATCTCACAAATTTCCAAGTGGTTCTCCATTAATTAGGCTTGTCCTCCTGGGATAGAGGTGGGTTGGGGTGCATGCATGTTTGTAGAGGGCTTCAGTGTTTCCAGCTGTGCCACTGAGAGACTGGACATCTTCCATTAGATGTCTAATAAACATCAACTACGTAAGAACACGCTGCCTAATCAACCCTGTCGCCACACATGAACAGCTATGTTTATGTTTTCAATTAGTCTTCTCACTCACCCATTGCTTTGTGTGTCTTTGTGTGTGTGTCAACCAATCACTTGTTCAGGTTGCTGTGCACAACACTCAGCAGGTAATCATGGGACTGTCAGTGACATGCCATCTCTGATGGGCATTCTCCATTAATATTTATAATGCTCTGAATCAGCCCCACACTGAGCAATGTGACAGCAATCACCCCAGTTTTTTAATATCCCCATCCAGATCAATTCTGATTAGCATTTCAAGCATTGGTAGAGCCACACAGTCTGCTGAACTTGTCCTTGTTCTCAAAGATGAATAGAGAAAGAGAGAGGGAGGCAGAAGAGCAAAACACAGCTGACACCAAGTTAAACCAGAACTGAAATGTTTGCCATCCAACAACCAAAGTGAAGAGAAACTGATGTCTTGTTTGCAAATGAAAAAAAAAAAAAAAACAGGAAACCAAAA
>VUQJ01020123.1:7979-21114 GCA_015108635.1 Andinoacara biseriatus | reverse complement strand
TGAATATTTATGTGCAAATATTTTTTGTTGTCAGCAGATCTACGCTTCACTGTTTTCCTTCAAAGTCTGATATTGACTCAAAAATGTACTCTTTTCTTTGGCATCTGTCTACTCAGTTCTTTTATGGAAATCAGCCCATCGAGTACCATGCCATAAAAAAACAAATCCCTACCAATATGAATCTAAAATAAATTAAAAAAATCAGAAATTAAAATACAAAGATATGACAATGACATATATGGTAACTTCATTAACCTTGATTTGCAACTTAAAAATAAAATAAAAAATTGAAAAATAAGAAACACAAGTTTAAAAAAAACTCTTGTAATATGCTTCAATAACACTCTTAATGTTTAAATTTTTAATTTTCAAGCATTTCAATAAGTGCACTATAAAGGGGTAATATTTTAAGGGTAAAGTAATGAGTTTTAAAAAACAGTACTTACTGTTGGGTGAAACTCTGGTCTTTTTATGCCACCTCTTCTCAGCATCATCTTCAGCTCATGGTAGAGCAGTTAAGTGAGAACTTGTCTCCTTTTTCCTCAACAATAGTAATGACATCGTGCAAAATCATTACTGTAAAAATAAAAAGTAGAAAAAGTAAAAGTAAACAGCTTTAGGCATATGCAATCTCTTCTTGTTCAGCATAAAGAATCTTCATGTAAGCCCTTTTTCTTGTGTTTCTCTAAACTAAAAAGGAGAAGTTTCAAGTTTCTGGTCCAACTTTCACAGTCTGCTGCAGTTCTAGCTTAGCTTTTTAGCAGTAGCATTGTGCTAACCTCCTCATAAGCACAAGCTCAGCTGTTGCTTTTGTGCAGATGTAGCTTCTTCTGTGCCTTTAATTTGTTGATTTTTGTCCGTCCTGCTGGATTTGACCATACACTAAAAGCTTATAAAAACATGACCAGCCAGTGAGGGCAAAGTTTCTCCATCTCTCCCTGCTGTCTGGCCGCAGTATAAGTCAAAGGGCAAACTAAAAATTTCAAACCACATACCTGCACTCACTGAACACTTTATTAAGTACATCTTGCTAGTACTGGGTTGGACCATTTGCCTTCAGAACTGTCTTAATTCTTTGTGACGGAGAGTCAGCAACGTACTGAAAACATTCCTCAGAGATTTTGTTCCATATTGACATGATAGCGTCACACAGTTGCAGCAAATTTGTTGGTTGTGCATCCATGATGTGAATCTCCTGCTCCACAGAGAAAAAGAGATCCGCACACCAGCAAAGCTCCAGAATAATAATATTTAATCAAAACCTTAAAAGAGTGACGTTTTGGGTGTAAATTACCCTTCCTCAGACATAACAAATCAAAGCAGGACTGATTGTATATATACCATTATACCATGTCATGTGATGTAAGATGCCTTCCAATCAGAGAAGAGGAAGGCATTGAACAAACCTGTACAAAATCAGCCGTCAGCATGAAAGAAATTATATAAATATAATACATAGCATATTTATATGAATATTAAATATACGAATATTAAACATGCCAATATGCCTATGCCTATATGTCCTGCGATTCTGAAATTTATGAATTTAAAAAGAAAATATTTACAATAGAAAAAGCACAAGAAAAAAACGTGCATATTAACACAGTCACAAAAATATCTAATATATGCAATAAAAAATTTTCTTTTTTTTTGGCCCAGCACCCAGCCTTCAATTTTTCCTTGGATGTGCGTGCCCTTCCTTCTAATCTCCTGCTCCACCACATGCCAAAGCTGCCAGACTGGTTTAAGATCTGGTGACTGGAGGCCATTTGATGACCGTGAACTCCTCGTATTCAAGAAACCAGTTTGAGATTGTTTGAGCTTTGTGACATGGTTTCATCCTGAGCCAGCTATCAGAACATGGGTGCACTGCAGTCATAAAGGGATGTACATGGTCAGTAACAATAATCAGGTAGGCTGTGGTGTTTAATCAGTGCTCAGTACTAAGAGACCCAAAGTGTGCTAAGAAAATATCCCCCACACCATTACACCACCATCACCAGCCTGATCTGTTGTTACAAGGCAGGATGGATCCATGCTTTCGTGCCATTTATACCATATTCTGATCCTGCCATCCAAAGGTTGCAGCAGAAATTGACAATCAGTGTTTGTTTTTTTGTTTTTTGTTTGTCTTATGTTCAATTTTGGTGAGCCCATGCAAATTGCAGCCTCAGTTTCCTGCTTTTGGCTGACGTAGCACCCGGTGTGGTCTTCTGCTGCTGTAGTCCACCTGCTTATAGATTTGATGTGTTGTACATTCATGTTGTTTTGTGGCCTTCTTGTCAGATTGAAGCAGTCTGGTCATTCTCCTGACTTATGGCATTTTCACCCAGACAATGCCAATGCCACTCATTGGATATTTTCTCTTTTTCAGGCCATCCTCTGTAAATCATTTCAGTTTCTGAAATACAGAGACCATCCTGTCTGGAACCAACAATGATACCACGTTCAAAGTCATTTAAATCACCTTTCCTCCTCATTCTGATGCTCAGTTTCAACTTTGGCAAGTCATCTTGACCATGTCTATATGTACTGAGATGCTGTCATGTGACTTGCTGATAGGTGTCTTCTCCCTAATGAAGTGGCCAGTGAGTGTATATCACACAACAGAAAGCTTTTACACTATTTTTTTTCCACTTTAGGCAGCTAAGCTCTTTCTTTCACCTCAAAATCTGGCAAGTTTTATTTTTGTAAATTGGTTTAATTAAGATCTGAGAAAGTTTTGTCTGGCAGACACACCGTCTTTACTACAAGTCTGTCTCCTTATTCCTAAAGTACTGTCCCTATAGGCTACAGTCTAGGCTATAGTCTGCAGGTAATGCTGACATAAGTGGCTCTCTAGCAAGTTAGATGTGCAGTATAAGTTCTACAAGTCATTTTTTAGCAGAATAACTAGTAAACCACCAGCAGACAAGAAATAACACAAGTGACAAGATAGAATGAAACAGTAGTATATAACTCATACTGTAATTCCAGATGTACTCTTTAATCAAGAATCAAGGGCATGGTTTGATTTTCTGAACATACAGATCCATCTAGAGTGGCAACCCCTTTGCAAAAAAGGGAGCAGCCAAAAGAAGCTTTTAATAAAACTTCATTTGGACCTTTATTTAAAAAAAAAAAAAAACATCGCTTTGTATGTTTATCAGCTCATATGAATCAACACATTAAGACATGAGAGTCTAATGTAGGTAAAATACAATTTATTCCTGCATTTTTCATTTGTGTTGTTCACTGTAGTGAAATTAAATGAAGTGTTTAACATGAATCCACAAGGAGAAGGAACAATGAATGCTAAGGACCTGTACACTAGTTTGAAAACAAGACATCAGTCATTGTTTATGGAGGATATTTTAATAAGTGGCACTCATTCCAAATTGCTTAACTGGATGGATGATGTTGCAGTTAATGTCACTCGAGGAAACTGGGACGTTGTTCTAGAGAGCAAAAGAAGAAAAAAAAAACGAGAAGAGAACACAAAAATGTTAATCGCTTCTGAATTTCCTGTGAATCACAACACCTAGTTTAAGACTGAGAAACATTTCAGGGTGAATTTATGAATTGATGTCATACTTTGGCAGTAGAGTGCAAAAGAAAATATGAGTAGAGCGAGACAAAGGGATCCGTGTGACAGAAATATTTGATTATTGTGCACTCGCTGAAAGAAACTGTAAGCAAGAAGCTACAGCAATTTCTAGTTTGGGTTTTAAAATAATTATTCTGACATGCTAAACTTGTTTCATCCCTCTCTGATGCTCCTATGAGTCCAGCAGTAATAGAAGTATGGCGCATGGAATGTATGTCAAGATGGACGCAGCTGGTCAGTGAAGTCCAGAGTTTCAGATTTGCATGTAGCTGGTAAGACCTTAAACCAATCAGATCTTATAACAATATGTCTGTGTAGATTCTCAGTCATCCAGGTCATCGTAGTCTCTGGAGCTTGAAAAAAGGCAACTGGACTTCTTTTTGCTTCTTGAAGACGTTTCGCCTCTCATCCGAAAGGCTTCTCCAGTCCCCTGGAGGTGTTTAAACACCTCCAGGGGACTACACCCACAGGGGTTTAAATACCTGGGTCTCTCCACCACTTGGCTGAGAACTGAAGAAGCTTTTCGGATGAGAGGCGAAACGTCTTCAAGAAGCAAAAAGAAGTCCAGTTGCCTTTTTTCAAGCTCCAGAGACAGATCTTATAATGTATAATCAGACTTCTTTTTCCAATCAGAAGTTGCCCCCTGCTGGTCATTAGAAAGAATGCAGGCAATTTGCATTGACTTTATGTTCCATCTTTTACATACAATCAATGGGGGTTAGGGTTGGGGTTAGCAGTGATAACATACCATGTATCTGGAAGTGGCCTCACACAGAGCTTTGCCGCTTCCGTCTGCCAAATGCCTGGGCACCAACATTGGTGGGGACAAAGTTGCTGTATCCCAGGCCCCCTGACCGACTCAAATAGTCTGCTAGGCGGTGGGTTACACAGGTGGCTGTGTTGCATGCCCGCTTTTGTGCTGTTGCATTGCTTGTAAGGAATGGAAAAAAAACAGTAAATTATAACATTCAAGATAAGATAGGAGAGTTACATGACAATGATTAAGCAAACAATACTGTCTGGAATTATAAACGTCACATTAAATGGACTGAAAAACTGCTTTGAAGTAAAATGTGAATTTATTACAAGAGAAACAAAATTGCCAGGAAAAATTATTTTACATAAGAAAAATCAGCTTTTTTAATTGTATTTTCCAGAATTTCTGCAATTTTATAGCTGATGATGTCTTCAGCGCTCCGTCTGAATCGAATCTACGCTTGGGCGATTTCCTTTCCACCTCACCTTTTTCTTTCTTGTTTTTCTTCTGCCTGTTTTAAGTTAGTCATACAAAAAGTTTCATATGCACCAGCAGTCTTACACACAAATAGATATATGAGCAAGCAAATGTTAACTCAGATAGACATAACAATACTGGGCTAGAGCTTAGACTTTCAATTGTAAGAGCTGCTGTCATTTTCATATTGCTCAAATAGACTTCTCTTCTTCCCAGGTGTTTCTGCTCCCACATCAGTGCGAGGATGGGTTTGTAGTTTGTGAATATCCTGGGACAGTTTTCCCAACACACAAGTGCTTAAGCCCGTGCAGCGCTTAGACATGGGTCTATCCAAGCTGTTAGAGATGGAGACAAACATGCAATGACAGGCTTACAGTAACATGCAGGTAGTCATTAATAATTGCATGCGTACATATGTGTTTGTGTTTTTTTTCTGAAATGTCATGCACTGGCGAAAAAGCTCTAGTTAATATTTCAAAGACATGCTAACAGTTCAGTCTTACACATCATGTCATGCTATCGGTTTAATTTTCTCTCAGACTGACATCATGCATGTTCCTGCATGTACAATATCATGCTTTCTTCCGTGTTACGACAAAGGACGCTCTATTGTAGGTATGTTATTTAGCATTCAAGAAACTGATGAATGAATGAATGAATAACTACTGTCCATGCATTAACAGGCAATGAAAATGCTCATAGATCTCATTGTATAACTTGGGGCTGTTGGGCTTATGATAGATAGATAGATAGATAGATAGATAGATAGATAGATAGATAGATAGATAACATTTATGCAATTGCTTAAAACACCTACCTGTTCCCATCAGCTGTTTGTTGGGCTTGCTCCTCTGAGGTTATCTGCATGAACTCCCTCATAGCTCTGAGCAACCTTTGAGCATCATCATTTGATAATGTGCCTCCATCTGACATGGATTCCTTACTGCTTCTGAAAATATACATTCAATTACACATTCTGCCTATACATTTGCCCATAAACTGCAAATACAAGAGTACAGGGTGCAAAGCAAACTGAAAACTATGTTAAGTAATTGTTGCCTTAACAGAGAAACTGAAGAAAAATTGTGATTACTGTAAAGAACCTGTGAAGGTGTACGCATGCAAACTAGTAATATATATTTATGGATGCATAACTTTGCTAATCAGACTTGTTAAACGTAAACATTGTGTTCTTGTAGGAGTAATAACACAGTTTTCACCTAGTTGGAGCTGCCTCTGAGATGTACACCTGACAAATGATCAATGCATAGGCAAGAAGGAGTGCCCACAGCTTGAACATTATCATGATTCCCTCTGGAAAACACATATAATACAAACAAGGTAAATGAAGAGTTCCAGGAAATGTTTTTTGTCTTGCTTTTTGTTTGTTTTACATTTGTTTACAACAGCTGATCCACTGCATACATGAACAGCTGTATAAAACGTCCTTTCTGTTTAAGTCCCTGAAGTTGCAGAGGAAAACAGAAGCCTTTGCAGTAGTACAGTGATGCTGCGTGCTCTCCCGGAAACTATAACAGAAGCTCTGTAAATTAGCAGAATTAACAGCAGCAGACCAAAGATATCCTAACCAGTAGGTACAGCTCCTCACCAATTTATCCACATTCGTCATTTGTAACACAGAGCATAATGTTTAGTAAAATCTAAATAAACAATCTTATTTCTACTCACCGTAATATATTTTCCACCAATGAAGATTCAAATGATGGACTTACTTGTGAATCTGTTGAGCACTCCCACAGTACACACTTTTATATACGTTCCCCGTGGGTTTCAGCATCAACTGAGTGAGCACTTCACCTTATTGGCCAGTCAAATGCTTTTACCTCAAACTGCCAGCCAATCAGAAGGCTTTCATCACTTAAAGTAAGCCAATAAAAGAGCCTGTGTGCAAATGACATCATTACATAGTTAAACTTACTGTGCTGTCAAATATTTTAATTAGTTGGTAATAAAGAGAAGTAGGAAACTGAAAACAATAAAACAGAAAAATCTCTGTGGCACATAGACATACTCTCCAGTTCTGGAGCTCAAATGATTAAAACCAGTACGACTGGACCCTGGAGGCAGAACAAAGAGACCCAAAAAGGGTTTTATTCTAATACTTAAACTGCAGGGGTAGGAAGTGATGAAGCTTTAAAGCGAGCATGTTAGGAATTAGTTTAATTAAAGTGGTGAAAACCTGAGCTGGCAGGTAGGTCGGCTGGTAGAAGTCCAGTGGCAGAAGCAGAGTGAGTCTATCTAAATGGGAAGAGGTGAAGGTGGTTAGAGTGAAGAAGTTTGATGGTGGATATTTGACTGGGTAGGTTAGGGATTAGTTGTCCAGTCTAAAGGTAGGAGGAAAGAGCTAGTAATAAGCAAAGAAATCAATAGAATCAACCCAAACTAGTGCACAAGTCTTGCAATGACTTACACAGAAAATAATTGGATCAACATGCTAGATTTACTGCAGAGTGAGGCGTAAATGAGCCAGAGTTGTGTGTGTTTATGTATGCACTGATTGCATAAGGCTGTAAGAGCAGAGGGATATACTACCAAGCAAGTTCAACATAGCCAGACTTTCTTTGTGTTAGGTGGTTTGACAAAATCTAAAACCCCAATCAGAGAGCACAAGTAACCCAGGATTTCTGCTTCAGGCTCTGTGCGAGTTCACTTCATCTATGACTTACAAATGGTAATTATGTTGGTTATAGAATATGGACTCAAAACCCATTTTTAGCTTGGTAAAGAGGAAGAGGTTCAAATACCAGGAAATTGTTAAAAAGCTCTCTACCTTTGGACTGCTAATCACATTATCTTCTGCTGATCTTATGACTGATTTGGCACCATGAGGTGTAGGGAAATGCTCGACACAACACTGTCTCATTTGACAATGCTCAACAAAAAGCTAGTAAATCACTGAATGTGGACACAAAACTAACACAGCTAATAGCATCACAGTGAGATGCATTGATCAACTAAACTTTCTATTTCCTGGTATCCATCCAGTTTCTCTGAGCTAATTACTGGGCTGTTGGTCTCTGGCCATCTTCTAATTCCTCTTATGTAATGATATTGGATGAGGTATCATAAACTATCCTGCCTCCCAGTTATTTTTCGCATTACAAGGAAACACATTAGAGTAGATGGGCCTTTTAGTGCTATTGAGCAGACCTGCAGGCCCTTATACTAGAAGCAGTAAATTAGTTTCCCACAGCTCCTCATGCTGTCAGAAAATACTTCTGAAAGGCTGAAGCTTATGAAAACTAAAGACTTTAAAGCAAGTGATCCCATTCATAATGACTAATGTTAATTATCTTGTTCTCTGTTAGGACACCATGAAAGGTGAAGCGCATTATAGCGAGGGTTCACTGTGTGTGTGTGTTTTTATATATATATATATATATATATATATATATAAAAAAGCCAACAGTTTTGTAATAAAGATGTGAAACTACACTAAACCATCTGTAACCCAGAAAAGGATGTGAAGTGCCCCATTTAATAAGCCAGACATCTAAGATGCATATTGTTGTGCACAAGTAACTACTATCCAAACTGTTTTGAACTAATGCTTAGAGCACTGATTTGCCACTCCCTGCTTGACCAGAGACACCAGATGAGGCAGAGAAATTACATTCCAAGGGGAAAAGTGTTGCAATTAGCTCACACTGTTCACATTCCCTAAAGTTAGGCATGAATTAGCCTGGAAAATTAATTGAAACACAGGAGAGCATTCATGACAGCTAGGGCAGCATTATGTGCTCATCACTGACAGTCTCAGCTGAGTTGCCGTCAATGTATCTTCTCCCAAAAAGCAACATCGGTCTTTGCAGGAACTTTTCTTTGAAAGCCCCTAATGCTTTCTTATGTAATTATTTTTGAGTTGATTATCACATAATAAAGCTGGTGCACAAAACTTAAGGAAAATTGGTTTCCAGGCTTGCTGTGTCTAATATAAAAAGAAAAGCTGGACCAGAGCCCGTGGCCACACTAAATAGACTCTGAATATAACATGTGTAAACATGGTTTAAACCCATAGTCAGAAATCAGATCTCAAATTATGCTGTAAGTGCTCAAAATATGAAGGAAAACAAAACAGTGGATCAAATATAATTGTAGGAAGCCTATAATACAACATCCTGTGAAAAGAGCAGCCCAAGGAGGACATTTACAGATTGGTCTGTATCTTTAAATGGGACATTTAAACACACACACCAAGGTTGGTGGAATTATAAACACAAAGAAGTGAAGTATGCCTCAGCAGAAGTACGTCCACCTGTTGCTCTCCATTAGAAAGCTAACCAAACTCAATTTAACCTTTAAACACCTGCCCAGAAGTTGCAGAGGGATTACAAGAGCTCTTGATGTTCCTTCCACCGTCATTATGTTGTTAGAAAGACGAGGTTCTGGACAGCATTAGCATTAACAGAGAAGGCCGGTTATTAGATTTTCCACATGTACTTGATAATTCCGGTCATCCAGATGGTAAATAATTTACTGTAGAACCAGAGTAGTCAAGGGTCCCACCCAATTAAACTACCATACATGCACACAGTATAGCAAAGCAGGAAGAACACTTCACAAATGGCCTCATAATATGCAGACTGATGTTTCCTACAGCACATATGGTAACTGCATTGATATCCTGTATTCTAGACATAATTAAAATCACTGTAGAATAGGCCTGTATAATATTAGAAAGTTGGGTGATGTAGGATAAAGTGCAGGACTGCTTTAATTTCTGCATCACTATTATGAAATGTGTTGTTTTCTCAGGTATTGTTTTTGCTGGGTTATTGTGGTAGAGTTCTGTCTATATATATTTTTTTCTCTTAACTCATGTCATAGGCTCTGCTGAGATTTTGTGGGGCATGTATATTAATATAATAATTCAGTGTTAGTCAGTATTGGTCAAGCTCCAAAACTCCTACTAAACATGTTTGTGTAGAACTACACATACCAAGTAAAGTCTTTTTTTTTTTATAAAACTGGAGAATATACAAATACAAGAAGAGTATTGTGACTTAATCCAAAAAGAAACTATATTGGTATTTCATGTATTAGAAACATTTCTTTGGATTGTAAAAATTAACAGTTGCACCAGACATAACCAGATAATTCAATATACTCTCTATAAACCTGTATAATAACTCTTCTTTCTGTGACAGGTGAACACACCTGTCAGGATATAAAATCCCACACATATATTTTTGTATTATATTTTCTTTTGATGGTCTTTCAGTTTTTTAGTGTACATGTTATTTATTAATGCGGTTTGCACTACTCTCTTGCACAGTGTCAATCTCACGATTACTCTTTTTTTTTACCTACATTTTTATATTTTATCCATTTTGTTTTGATCCCTGTTATATATGTATAGTTTTGCACTTTGCGCCTGTGGCATTTCTACTCTGACCTTTTTGTTTATTTATTGTAGATTGTACTATTCTATCGATCTAATATTTATGCCCTCTAGTGGTAATTGTAGGGTTTTTTATACATAGACAACTATACTAATTATTAAATTTTCTTTTACTTTCCTTTTCAGAGGTTTACTGTCATGCATCATGTCAAGCTTGTATTTTTGTGGCATTTATTGTTATCTAAATTTCCTACTAATACTAAAACTTATTCAGCTTCGCCTGAATCCAGTGTAGTTATGTAAATGGCCCATGTGAGGCATCTGGCCACTCTTGTCTTCTATGTTTTGATTAATCTGCTAACAAGGTACAGCGAGAACATGATTTTTGATTAGACTGGACAGATGTTTAACACTTCCAGAATAGCCTTTAATTCAGGGTGATGGCAGGAAGCAAAGACAAATTGCAGGACCTTCCCCATTATGCAGTAGCTCTGAATGAGAGACCCCTGCAGAAGCATCTTTTTTTTACTAAAAAAGAAAAAAATCATGCCAGCTGGCTCATCAGGAAGTAATGGCACGGTAAACAACTTCAAGTGTAATGAGGAGCAAGCTATACAGGACAATCTGCTCAATCAATCAATTTTACAAAGTTTTATAGTTATAAAAACTATACTGAGAATATAATGTGATACCTATCTGCATTTGCCAGGTAGGTATAATAGTGTTTGTGCCCGGCTTTGTTTAGCTATAAATCATTTAATCAGTCATTGTTCCACTGTTCAGCTGTTCTGTCCCAAGACACCACACACAACTATACAGGTTTGGAATGTGGTACATGCCTTCATCTTTACCCTCTTAAATTAGTGCATGACCTAACCTTTAATGGGTTGAGGTAAAAGAACCTGCAACAGATTACGGGGTCAAAGTTTATTTGCTTAAAAACATGGTAATGTGCAAACTTCATCTGGACTCCTCAGTTAGTCCACTGAATCCAAAAACACTCTGTGGACTAATAATTTTACGATCTTAGAGTTATGATTATGTAAATCAAAATGGGTTACTACAGCAGCCATCATAGAAAGAACAAACAGGTTTAAATTCATCCACCAAGATATTAAAATCTTAAAGAAACTGTCTTTTTAAAATTCTTCTTTTAAAAATAAAGTGATTTTTTTTTTTTTTGCACCTTCAAGAAATACAAACAAATAATTGCTACAATAATTGCTGGTGGCAGTGGCGCAGTGGGTAGGCGCTTGCCTTGCCGCCAGACGGTTGCTGGTTCAAGTTTTTTTCTGTTTAGTCTTTGGTGCTCTGCCTTTAGTCGGTCTCGTGTCTTTGCATCAGGTTCATGTGTCTTAGTCGGAGTCTCTGTTTTCCACTTCCTATTTTATTAGTTCTTGTGTTATATGCCTGATATTCAATTTTGCTTCCTCTGTCTAGTTAGCATGTGATTTGTGCATATGTGGGTTGTGCTTGTGAAAATCTTGCCAGATCTTCTCTGCTAATGCCAAACAGCTTATCCTGCTACTGACTCTTGCTTGGTGTGATTTATTGGATTGGATGAACTCTAAAGAAACAAAACATATTGGCAATTTAACAGTTTATACATTAAACAAATGGGGGCCTCAGTAGCATGTGGAAGAACCATACGCAGCTACAACAGCCTGGCATGTCGTCCTCGTGCTGGTCACCAGCTTGGTCACACACTGCTGTGGGATGGCATCCCATTCTTCATCCATCAGCAGGCAGCCAGTGTGTTTATGTTGGTCACTTTGGCACGAACAGCACACCCAAACTGATTCCACCCATTTCACCCTCCCCACTCCCGAATTTTGTTGGTATTCTCTAGAGCCCTGTCATCTTGGAGGATAGAGTTCGATCCTAGACTGTGTTGATATGAGGATGCCGCTGGCTGCAGAATCTCATGATCTCTTGATAATTCTCTGCACTGAGGTGGCATCCAATGATGACAGGCTTCATTGTCAGCACCTGAGGTACCAGAACCTCAGAACAAGAGTCAATAGCAGAATAAGCTGTTTGGCACTGGCAGAGAAGATTTGTTAAGTTTTTCATGGGGGCAATCCATATACTCAACTCTCGTGCTCAACCTACAAATGCATTTTTCCTTACAAATGTGGCACCATTTGAAGGAAAATAAACAGGCTTTCTAACATTATAAGATTTATTGCCAAGAAGCATTGTTACAACAAAGAAATAATCAAACACAAATTTCCATACTTTTCGTTCTACATTTAAAAATGATTTTAAAATGTGTCGGGCGGAGGAGTCAGCAAATTTCACATTCGATGCAAATCTAATAGTCGTGTAGTCTGGGACTTGGTGAATATTAAAGCTTTACTCACCAAACTCAATGATTTATTATTTTGCTTCTTAAGAAAACTGTAAGTACTTCTTCTGCCCATATGCATTATCTTATTGTGTCGAGACAAAAACGTGTTCTTTCATTGTTTTCTGTTGAATGTAGGATTCCTGAGTTGTCACTGCCATTGATTTAAAATATCAACACTGGCTTCCTTGTTGATATTCTTTGCAGATAAAGTCACATTTCAGAGCAATGCAGGATCTTTCTTTACACCAGGCTATTGATGATGTCTTTGTACTATGTGGTCATGATTAGGGTGTACTCCATCATCCAGATAAGGGAATACTCTGGTGTTATCTAAGACAAACTGAGTTATAATGTCAATTATAGACTTTGCTGTTGTGAAGAACTGCTAGGTAACATACTAATCTTCCTAGTTCAGTAGTAGTCTAATAATAGCCTGTAATTAATTTAGTTAGCTGTTCCTTTATCTTCTAAATAAGCTGTTACCACTGTTTCTCTGTATATTTGTGCTCCAAGCTGAGATCCATTCTGTTGGTGTGTGTCCCAAAGGAGATTTCATTTATCCAATGACATAATCCTACCCCCCCCCCCCCCCCCCCCCCCCCC